>NQII01006474.1:94089-121336 GCA_002778355.1 Clitarchus hookeri | reverse complement strand
GGGGCGATACGCTGTGTTGCAAATGCACCCCTATATCCGCCCCTCTATTTAACGATGTGTGGGGAGAGAGGCAGGTGCGTGACTCACTACTCCTCCATACAATATTTTTCTTAAATGACCCGCACACAATTCTTATTTGGCGAGATATGACGGCTGATTGGGAAAGGTTTTAACTCTAGTGCCCGCACATGTCGCCGAGTGTAATTTATTTCAATCGGGGTAACACGCGGCGGCTGCGAGTGAAATTTATTACCATCGGAACCGTCTGGCTGACGCTCTCATATCGTGAGAACGTTCCTAATAACCTTCTCCTTCCTGTTCTCGGGGTGGGATGTCGGCGTCATGTAGGACGTATATATATGAGCTACTCTCATTGCAAAGTATTCAGTTTGCATTCTCGGGAAGTCGTCATTCGGTTCGCTAGAGTTCTTACACCATGTCTTCCTGCGAGACTCTCTCCGGCATTGTGGAGATTGACGATACTCCAGCGCCTTCGACTTCTAAGAGGATGCGTTCGTCTTCTCCTACGATGACGTCTTCTCCTACAAAGAACTCGGCTGGGGCCTCCGCAGATCGTGTGTGTTATCCGCCGGGTGATTTTAAACAGGCGTTTCCCTCCGCCGCCCTCATTGAAGAAAGTGGCAGCTCGGCGGGCAACGTTAACGGCTATGCATCCTACATCTCGTTACGAAGCGGTAGGCGATTCTACAAGTGCACTTATCCTGGCGACATTACACAACCAATGATGATGCAGCTAAAATTATTCCCCACAAACAAGATTCTTTCGATGGGTATTAAGGATATTTGGAAATGTCAACAGCAAGGGGTCCAAATATTCGTCGACACTGCGCGTCCGAAGACTGCTATTGACCATCACCTGACCAGACTTCTGCATGAAATAGTAGAACATGTCAACTTGAAGCGGGAGGATGGAGTGACACGCGACGATGAGTGGTAATTTTGAACTGCATCGTGGTTTGTAATTACGTCAAGCTTTTTAAAAAAAATATTCAGTATTTGCGTGTGTGTTTTTAAATATTCTTAAATGTATGGCGGCCTGCTGACTACAAAATGTACGTATTGTTTTCTTTCTTGTTGGGCGTGTGTGTTTTTAAATATTCACCAACCGCTTACTACAAAAATGTACGTATTGCGAAGGTTTGCCTGTTAAATACTGTGTGTTTTTTAATATATGGCTGTCTGCTTACTATAAAATGTATATATCACGTTTTCTTTAAATACTGTGTTTTTAAATATTCGGCAACCGCTTACTACAAAATGTACGTATTGCGAAGGTTTGCCTGTTAAATACGGCGTGTTTTTAAATATATGACTGTCTGCTTTCTTTAAAATGTTTATATATATTGCGTTTCTTACTGGCTGTGTGTGTTTTTTTTAAATGTATGCTACAAACATATATGTACGTATTTGGATTTTAATAAAAAAGGTGCCAATAAACCTATGTAATTTTTTTTTTTCTGTGCGTTGCCACGTGTTTTTTTGCTGCCTGAGAGAGAATAGCGGCTTCCACTTTTGAATACTGTTCATACATGATACTTTCAATTTTATATAACTAATCAAAGTGAGTTTTTAAAAACCTGTGTCATGCTTTTTTTAAAATACTGTGTTGAGTTCAATTCCATATAATGTGGAATTTATATTCAATACATAAGAAACTAGCATTTTTAATACTTTTTTACTGGGCTGCGATAATTGAAAGTAATATATTCAATACATAAGACACTAACACAACATATTTTTTTAATACTTTTCAATTAATCCAGTACTTCTTTACTGGGCTGCGATAATTGAAAGTAATATATTCAACACATAAGAAACTAACACAACATATTTTCTAAATAGTTTTTCAATTAATACTTTTTTTAATTATTATTCTGCTAATCAAAATAAACAATTCAATGTGCGCGGCCTCGCACGATTTAATGGCTAGAGGGTTTAATTAACTGTCAAAAAAAAAAATAGCTGCCGACTTGTACTGACTGCAAACAAACATGGTCGCTGCTCCTGCTGCTGCTGAGGTGGTGACGTCAACATGGCTGCTGCTGCTACGAAGGGGTGGCACCATCCAATATGGCCGCCGATAATTTAAAAATTTTATACTTATATTACACATACATTTTTTTATTTACTGGCTGGCAAAATGGCCGTCAACTTTTACTTACTGCAAACATGGTCACCGATAATTTTAAACATTTTTTATATAAGTTTTTACATAACTTATTAATTTACTGGCTTACAAAATGGCCGCCTACTTGTACTAGCTGACAAAATGGGCGACATGCATGCCTCCTACAATACATTATTTTAATAGAATTTTATAAGTTTTTACATAAGTTTTTTACTGGCTGGCAAAATGGCCTCCTACTTGTACTAGCTGGCAACATGGCCGACATGCATGCCTCATACAATACATTTTTTTAAAAAAAATTTAATAAAATTTTTACATAAGTTTTTACATAAGTTTTAATTTACTGGCTGGCAAAATGGCGGACACTGGCTGCCAACATGGCGGACACTGGCGGCCATGACACTTTTTTTCATGACTTTTTTATGCTCTTGCATTCATCTTTGGCTCCGCGGCTCCGCCCATCGAACCTGTGTTCGAAGGAACATTATATAACTACTAGACGCAACTTACAGTGGGACTTGTTTACGGAAAGAGGGGACAGAAGCCACGTGCATCTCTAGTGCGCCGAGCCGGTTATGGACTCGTGGCAGTTTTGCATGGCAGTCACACGCACACGAGATTACTAATATTTATTTAGAGTTGAATTTTTTTCCTAGCCGTCATTTTCAGGACTTCCACGCAAAGCTTATATAAACATCACGCAGTTCAGAAATGAAAATTCAGAATCCCACTAAACTGTTATTCAACGGCCTTCAGCCATTAGCTCATTGGTATTTTGACCTGTCTGCTGTTATGTCTTCCAGCTGACCGAGGTTACGGCTGTGTACTCAACTGACACAATTTTATATCTGAAAACGCGCCCACACACTCAAGGTTGCCTGAGATTCTAACTCGTAGCTCCTGATGGCGGTTACGACCTAGACATCTGCTACGGAGATCAACAAGCTGTGTTGTTTTCGAACTAACCAATCATTGCAGCTCTCGTCCAACCATTTCAAAATGTCAAAAGCCAGTTGCCTGTTAACGTGTAAGTCCGCGGTAGTGTAGTGGTCAGTTCACTCGCCTACCGCTAAAGCAATCCGGGTTCGATTCCCGGCGGAGTCACCCATATTTTCGCACTTGGGAACCGTGGTCGGTGGCCGGCGGGTTTTCTCGGGATCTCCCGCTTCCTCCACCCTCACATTCCGCTTCTGATCCATCCTCACTTCACCCTCACCAACGCCGAATGTAAATTCTCAACTCAGCTTCTAAGAACGTTTCAACTGATCCCCACAATATTTGGTAACCGCTTAGTAAAAGAAAGAGAAATAACCAAACATTAATTAATGGCAGCAGTGTCTCACCATAAATGATCTGGAATGTGGTATATTAAATAGCAATAAAAATAATTTTAATTCGAAAAAATAGTTTTTTTTTACAGTTTATATAAGATTTACCATGAATTATACTCAGCGACTTTGATATATTTACACGGACACACGCTATTCCTGGCTGCAAATATCGTAACTGCAAAAAAAAATCCACTGATGAAAACGAACGGCATTGACTAGTTATTTCTCCACATGAGTTTAGCTTTCGTTTACGTGCAGCTTTTGCCGCGTTCATAAGTGTTATTTCTTTATTTTCGCTGAATTAAGAGGCATTGGTCTTCCTCAGACATATTTTCAATTACGGTCTTACCGCAATGTATCGAATTCCGAACTATTTTTCGGTAAAACGTTTGCTTGAAACTTCCTCTACTTCATTATTAAATACATATAACTACCATTGTGATATTAACAAAGAGCAGGATTTAAACCACAATATTTAAGTGACAAAACCAGAGAAAAATCGCGACCATGTGCATAGGATAACACACGATTGTATTCCGCAGTCAATAAAGAAAACGGAGAATCTAAAAAAATAGAATTTTAATGAACTGTTTAGCTGACTGGGTGATTCAAGCCAGTGAAATATAACGATTCACGCTGAAAATATACCTAATGCGTCTTACAGTCCAATTTTTAAACCACCCAAGTTCGCGCTAGGTCTTTAGGAAAAGCATATCTGTGTCTAACCCAATGGTTTCGATATGCGCTTTCTGTAGCTGAATTCTTCGCATAATAAGTATGTGGCATTGCAACGTAATTGTATGCGATGGAAGCCAGCAGATTAAACTGCATATTTCATAATTTTTTTAAGGAATCTGCGCTTGCAAGCTGTAAGCACGTTTTTTTTAAATTTATACGACAAAAGTAAATGTATAAAGAAAAATATATCGTAATGATACGTTAATGTTTCACAGTCTGCTGTGACACTGTTCACGGTAAAGTGAACTCTTTAGAGGCCCGAGTTTCCATTCAGCAGTTTTTTATACTTTAACCACATTTTTAAAATAAACATTGCCATGTAAGAAATAAACACATTGTTTGTATTCCACCGCTGTCTAATACTAAAATAAAGTATATTTATTGAATAATGTTTCCAAATGAGGGAGCTTTCAAAAGTGGTTACTTTACCTTGAACAACCTATACAAGAAGGTGCTAACAACTTACAAACGTGTCCCACGGTGTTCTGTTTCTAAGTAATAAAATAATATTGATAGGGGCCGCAATGGTGTAGTGGCTAGACTACTCGCCTCCCACCAAGGCGAACCGCGTGGGAATCGTGCAAGACTATGCTGCTGATCGGCGGGTTTTCTCGGGGATCTCCCGTTTCCCCCGCCCTTGCATTCTGGCACTGATCCATACTCACCTCACTTCACTCTCGTCGGCTCTCAAGACTCTACACACTGTATCGATAACTCTATTGGCAGTAAGATAAACGTTAACGCATCATAATGAATAATTTTTCTTGTGGGATCAGCCTTCATTTTAAATTTCAAACATAACTCAATAATTCATAATTACGAAAAACTGCAATGTTCCAGTTCTATCAGGCTATTTATCAATATGAAAGACCAGTAAATTGGGCTGTGTAAGGTNGATCACGAACACAAATTCCATACTTTTCTGCGTCTCGCGTAATAGGTCGTGTAATGAATATTAAATATAATTGTTTTGGGAACACGACTGTGACACCATACAAAACCATTATTCCGTTTATTAAATAACCATATAATACAAATAAGAGGTCCGTTTACATTACTTCGTTGAAATAGCTGGTTATGGCGCAAAACCCCAAATCGGCAACGTGAAAACATAATTGCTTACGTGTGAGCTGCACAGGAATGCGATTTGCATATTCGGATACTGCGCCGTTTGAATGTCAGGTATCGACATCGGGGAGGGCAAATTAAATTGGAACATCCGAGAACTGGAAAGGCTTTAATGCAGGTGGGCGTGTTTCACTTTTTTATATAAATAAATTTCCTCTAACTATTAGCGCGTATATTTCACAGAAAAGAATAGGTTACCATGCCAACGTTCTGGCCGCAGTGTACTAATAAAATTATTGGCAAAGGTTTATAGCATATTATAATTAGCGCTAGGAAACAATTCGAATGGCTGATATTTTAAACAGATTCGCAAATTCACTCCCGTGAGTGTTTTCAAAATACGCTCGAATTTACAGGTAAAAAAAAGTACGAAATATTATATAATATTATTTTTTATCTTCAAAGACTGTCCAATTCTTGTCAATTAGATACACAAAATTGAGAAAAATATTGGAACTTTTTGTAACGTGCGCAGTGTAATACAACTTAAAATACTAATTAGTTGTTTCTACAACGTGTGACTAAAAATCACCGACAAACTCTGAGAGGTGATTCCTGCCGAAAATATAAGACGAAAATGTGTATCACTTTCCCGTAAGTGATTATTAGAACGTCCCCAAACATCAAATTGTTTTAATGATTTTCTTTACAAATATCAGGAATTACTTGTGATTCAGCAACAAATCGATGAAGAGTGTTTTATAAAACGGATATCTTACACCTGTGAAAATGTGCTGGTTAATATAATTCCCCTTCGTCAGAAAAATAGGGGTGTTGTTTCGTAACAAAAAACAGGGTGGCAACCCCTATATTCCTGATGAAGAGGGATGATATTACCGACCGCATTTTCACAGGGATAAGATCTACATTCTACAAAACACTATTCACCGATTTGTTGATTCATCGCAAGTACCTAGTTCCTGATATTTGTAACGAAAATCATTTTGAAACTAGATTTTTGAAGGAGCATACCCCGTAAAATTTTTTTGCATTTGATACAAGCAGTTCTTTGGAAACAAAGGTATTCTTGTAACTCTGCAGCTGAAATATTATACATTTACAACACTTTTTTTGGGAAACAAACAAAACTGTTTATATAGCTCAATATTTATAATAAACTTGAAGTAGGTAAACAACATTGCTTTTTTAAAATTCAACATTATTTTTACACATTCTACAAAAAGGTTTTCTGAAATTTACTCTAATTAACTTGTAATGTTACAAAAAAATATCTTTGACAACTAGTTTCCAGAGAATTCCTTGTACAAATATATACATTTTTTGCAGTGTAGCTCCCTTAATAATAACTCTAGGAAAAAGTTGTACATACATAGTTGACAGCTTTGTGTGACGTGAAACTAAACCTTTGCCTCCATACACACATACCACCAGGTCTGATTTTGTATACATGCCCAGGGGCGCAAGAGATTTGAAGCGCAACGCCCAAGCAAGGAAAATTGACAAAAAAAAAAAAGAACAATTTAATATAGAATTGTTAATAAATACAGTGATCAAGTAAAGCTGCGAGATATGTCCCTGAATTATGGCGACATCCGCGCTTCACGAGAATATTTCTGCACATGCTATATTTCACTACACTATGGGCGTACCAGCAGTCTTAATTTGCCTACTGGCCGCGAGTATCTGTGAGAAGACATTTTCTTACTTGACTGGCCAATCAGAATTGCGTGTCTGCGATGCTGCACGTCTGTGGTTCGCGAGCATCCACCTAAGACGCTGTAACACCTAGATAACCCAATCAAGGAAGTGGATCTGAGCTAAAGAGTTATGAAATACAACTGGTCGTGAAATATTTTCGCGAAACGCTGACATCCCTACTGATTTGTATTTGCACGTAATATTGATAATAGCAGTGAGAGCGAAGGCTGGTCGATCTTGACTATGTACGTAGGGGAGGGGGCGTTTGCTCATAGCGTGCCCAGAGCGCTGTTGGGGTCAAAATCGCCTCCATACCATTGCAGAAATCTAAACTGACTTTGCCTTACGCAAGCCAAACGGGAGTGACACTTGAGGGAATTGATAGGTTTTCGTGGGCGCTTAAATGTTAGTAGTCCGGCCATAATTTATGTAGATTCGTTGTTCTGCGCGTTTAAGTTTATCTCAGCAAATCAATACCTTAGGTATACAACTTTTTGCCAGAAAAGATAAAAACAAAAAACAAGTTCTAAGCCCGTACTTTTTCGGTTTTATCATATCAATTGTATTTTAAGAGGAAAAAATCGTGAGAATGGGAAGAACTTGCCTGCACAGTTTCATCTAGAGGAAGGAGAAAAGTAAAACGGTACAGTCGTAGTTCGAGCTATGAACTTTCATCGCGTGCAATAAAATAGCACTCTCCAGGTTCCAGGTCTAACTTGCACAGACAAGAGTGACGACGGAAGCACTACGCACAGGTTCACTGCCATGTGCGTGTGGGCACCGGACGTGCGGATTATTGTCACCCGTATAGCTCTCTCTCAAACGCAAAAAAAAAAAAAAAAAATCTCGCGTTGTGTACTTTTAAAAATTAGTTGTTGAGCGACCGGTGAAGGTCAAGTGAGGTGACTATGGAGCAACGGCGGAACGCAAAAGCGGGTGAAACTCGCATGCAAGCGGCAACGCCCGTCATGTTTCCCACGTGTGAACACCCGGGAATCGAACCCGGTTTTCTTCGTGGGAGGCAAGTAGACTGATCAGTACACCACCGCGACCCCTGAACAGAAATAAATACAATCATCACACCACCTGATTGTCATCTGAAAAAAAAAACATCATGGCTGTAAGTATGCACGAAGATTGTTTCGGTTGCCATAAATCTGTTGTTGATTTTTAGTTGCTCTCGGTGAAGTAAAACGTGGCCCTTAGTGAGCAAAAAATAACCCGTTCCCTTTGTACTCGAGACGAAGTCTGGTCAAAATTCACGGGTGTGCTCAGTGACGTCATAGACACAGGGCAGCTGAACTATCGGCAAGCCCATGCATAATAAATTCCTTCGGCGCGAACGCAAGGGCGCAGGCAGCAGGAAGTTGGGCTGCGTTTCCGGACGACGCCGCAGACTAGCAAAGTAGTTACACTTCGTGTCATTATTAAATGGCGCATTGTCGGCGCCTCACAAAGACCTTCGGTTTGACGGGCGGATCGACCCGAAAACTTACCCCCGTGCCTCCTTCCCCCCGCGACGCGATCTCGCGACGTCTTGAACGCCAACCCCCGCGGCTGATTAATCCGTTAAAGATTAATCCCAAGTGTTTACCTAACAGCAAGAGACTTCCTGATTTCGGGCGGTGAGGGGGGTGGGTAATCCCCCCTTACCCCCTTGTATCCCCGCTCTCACTTTAGACCGCCAAACCCACTCCCGTGATTGAAAAGCGGGCCGGGGCTCCTCATCTCGTATTAATGACGTACTCTAAATTTTGAAAGAAATCCCTCCAACCCCCTCTCCCACCACCCCCCTCTTCAATGCACGTCGCTATTATACACCCGGAGCGGACCCTACTAGCATTCTAACACACGCGCCTAGCCTAGCGAGACTTGCAACTTTGTTTGCACTTGAGGTGGTGGCAGGTTCGATATCGCGCGGGTACGCAGCAGACCAAGAGGAAGAAATAGAAGGGAGGAAAGCAGGACAAGATGAAGCGACTTAGAGAAAGAGCAAACCACGCAGGTATTGAAATTACTTGGATGGAACAGTCTCTGTATTATTTACTGAATTTATACCAGTGATGCAAATAATTCATAAAACAATCAGTGGCCCAAGAAAAAAATCGGTGGCCCTAACTTTTGTAATAATTTAATAATTCATTGATTACGCTGTTAGTCTGTTTCGTAACCTTAATTAAACCTTAATTACATTACTATTAACTTGAGATTTGATGTATAAGCCGATACAATTGGTGCGAAAAGTCCAATTTCAAATTGGGTATCAATTGAGAAAATCAACCTAAAAAATATAAAACAATTTGTTCGCCCACCTAAAAATGTAAGTCGCCCCTGGGGCGAGTTGGCGATCTGCTATTTGTATCCGTGATTTAGATTCATTTTAACATTTTACTGGGGGGCGCAAATAAATGAAAAGATTTATAATTGCTTAGGTTTTTTTTTTTCCGGTAGTGCAAACAGTTATTTAACGATAGTTTTTCGAGTAACGAATGTGATGCGGACAGTTTCAGCTGTTCGAAATGATGACGCGGGATCTCAAAGAAATTATTTGGCGATTTTATAATATTAGGCCTTTAAACTCCACTGTTTTCTTGTCCAAGGAACCGAGAGAGGGAACGCAGTGGCAGCACCGAACTAGCAAAATGAAGATGCGGGTTCGATTCCCGGTTCAACGATTTTGAATTCGTCCTTCCATAGCTTTATTGCTCCTGATCTTCCGAGCGTATTATTTCGTCTTATGACCTTTAAGTTGAAAATAGACGATACGTTAAGACAAAAATGAGATACGGTAAGGAAACCGGAAAACGGCCTAGACACTAAACTAACTTATAGTATAAAATCTTGCAAGGCATATATAAGTCGTGTACTCGGGATTCGATTCCGTTACCCCTAGATTCGAAGACACCTTCGCAAGCAAGGCCAGGGAGAGTGCCTCTTTGATTGCGTGAAACGTTTAATTGTCCATATCTGCATTCGTCTGACTGCATGCCATGATATGTTTTGTAATTTTTTCCATTCTTGTGGTATGATTAATTTTCTCATACTACTTTACAATACTAAGGTACGCACAGCGAAATGCATGTAAATAACAAATTGGAGACTTGACGATTACTTCTATATTATATGTACTTGTTTATAATATATATATATATATATATATATAGAGAGAGAGAGAGAGAGAGAGAGAGAGAGAGAGACAGACAGAGTTACACTTATGAGAAAATTTCGTAACTCCAAAAACAGCGAGAAATAAAAATACCTAATTATGTCGGTTTTTTTTTTTTTTTTTTTTTTTTCTGTTTGAAACAAATTTGGTACCGATAATTTAGAAATATGTGAAGTTACGAGGTTGTAGTATTTTGTTTTTAAATTGTTTTTGAACAATCATGGAGATAAGAGCTGTGTTATATAGCGTAAAAACCTTTAAAAAATGGAGTTATAGTTTTTTACTAGGGTAACTATAGTATGTATGTTTGTGTATGCGCAAGAAAGTGATACATTCTAAGAAATCATTACCTAATTTAGCTCATCAGTGCATACGTACAGTGAGAAAGTGCGAATTGATTGTGAAGTTTCTCTCATAATATTCATCATAGCGTTTCTACATTTGCTCAGGAAACAGTCAAATCCGTAGGTAAATTCCTCATCTTGTATTGAAACGATGTTAAAGATTCCTATATCAGCAGTCTTATAAACTTCCACAAAGTCTACCAAGAAGTTGTTTATAGTGTACCGTACGTGTAATAGTGAAGACATGTGCTTCTTAAAAAAAAAAAAAAAAAAAACTAATTTCACAAACTTTAGTGCTGCATTTTAAATTAATTGTTCCATTTTTTTTTTTTTCCGTAGTTTAAAAATTAGTTGAAATTATTGAAGGATAGTGAAATACTTCTAATATTAGTTTAGAAACAAACACTGCCCTTTCACAGGGGGTTAACTTTAATCTGCTCGGACTATTCTTACTAACGAGGTGTTTTAAACAGATGCAGTCCTCCACGCCAGGCTATTCCGCAAGAAATATTCCTCGCGTTGGCACCGCTTCCTTGGTGTGAACAATTTCACGCCAAAACGCTTTCATGCAAGACGAAGTACGTAAATCACTAGTCTTTTATGGTTACATCGAGCGGTAATTCAGTTTTCTGCTGACGTGCATTTTTTTTTTTTTTTTAGTAAAACCACGAAGAATAATACTTCTTCGTGGACAATATATTTCGTAAAAGGGATGAATGTTCTCCAAAATGTCGTTAATTTTACAAGACGGGCCGGCCACTTTCGTCAACCCATGGAATGAGTTGTGTGGTGTAGAAATCTGAGCGGCCCAGGTACGCATATTACACATGTAAATTCGTTCACATCCATGGACATTGTAATTGATCACAGTTCAATACAACATTGCATTGAAACGTTACAAGTAATGGGATGTCTATATACATTTATAGAGGATGTTTTCGAAATGAGTGCAGATATTTTGGGGAATGCAAGGGGGGGGGTGACAATACGAACATGGTGTCGGAAATGCATCCTTACGTTATAAATAAGTAAAACGCAAGACGCTTATGCTGTAAGCAATACTTATCAGGTAGCGAACACGTGGCACAATCATTGAAAGCGAGTTGACGTCGAAACCGCAAGTACAGTAATAGAGTAATAGTTGAGAGTAATGGCTGTTGGCGTGGTTGCACGGCGGCGTGCAGTGCCTCTGTACTTGAAGCAGCTCGCGTGGCTGTGGTGATGATAGTCGGCGTCGACTTGACTTTGCCACGTGGTTCCTGCAGCGGCGCAATGCAGTTCCACACGTCCCTGCCATCGTGTTGTGGCACTGTCTACCCGCGAGGCCATCTTCAACAGCAACAGCAAGTTGTGCGTTTTTAGCCTACTTTCCGAAGGAAAGAAAGGCCTATGATATCACGTTGCTGTGTGTGTGTTTTTGTGAGTGTGTATGTGAACTCGTAAACCGAATTTCACCAAACTTGGTGCACATATATTACTAAGTAAGGAGACCTGACTTTTATAGTTTTCGACCACGCCGGGCATTTACTTTGAAAATGGCGGCAATAAAAAAATTTCGGATGATAATTCATATCTCGGAAATTATTCAACCTATTTAAACCAAATTTTGTATGTTGACAGCGCAACGTGTAAGCATTGAATTATTGAATTAAGATGTAAATATTGTTGTTGGTCTGCCATTTTTGGAAGATAGCGTCACATGAAAAAATAAAGCTTTTAGATTATATCTCGGAAACTACTCAATCAATTTTCGCCAAATTTGACACGTAAGTAATGCTATGATATACCAAGTAAATATAAGTAATTAATTTTTATTAGGCACCTATTTTCGAAATGGTGGCCATACAAATATGTTAGGTTTATTTGTTATAACTACTACACCATTTAACCAATTTAAACCAATCTGTTACAAGCATCATACAAGCCAAACAAAACCAAATTTTGGACGCCATTTTGTAAGAAAATGCTACATGTATTAATAAAGTTTTTGTGTAATATCTCGGGGAACAATTGTCCGATTCCTAACAAATATGGCAAACAAGGAGTACTGCGGTAGATAATGTTAACTGACATGTTTTAGTTATGTCAAACGCTTATTTTCAAAATTGTGTCCATATACTTATTTTAGTTTCATACGTTAAATCGTCGAAACCGTGTAATAAATTAAAATGAAAATTTCTATGCTGACTGAATATATTAGAACCATCAAATATGTCCACACAAAATCTCTTGTGTGCCATTTTGTAAAATAATATCACATGAGAAATTAAAATTACGTGATATCTCCGAAAAACTACCAATTTCTACTAAATTTGGCAATAAGCCCTATGACAGGCCATGCAAACATATAAACTTTAAGAGGGTCAGACACTTACATTTTCAAAATAGCGGCCATATAAACATTTAAGCTGAACATTTTTATCTACGAAATTACTAAACAAATTTCATCCTAACTTTGTATGCTGACAGTATAAATTATATCCATCAAAATTGTCTATGCAAAGCCTCATTTCTCCGCCATTTTGTAAGACAGACCCACATGAAATCATACAGTTTTTATGTCGTAACTCGGGAAACAATCAAACTATTTCTTTCAAATTTGGCGAAGGAGATGTAGCGTGGAAGGCCATATATATTCTAAGTGTGTAGGTCTTCTATTTTCTGAATGGTGCATATACAAACATTTTAGCTTAGTGTGATATATCTACGAAACTATGCAACATATTTAAATTTAACTTTGTATATTGTATCTATGATGATCATGGAATGTGCTAATACACAAACTTTTTGTGCTCCATTTATGAAGATCGTCACTTGAGAAATAGAGATTTTATGCTATATCTCGAGGACCAATCAAACGTTTCATACCAAAATTTTACGCAAGTATTGCTACAGTAGGGTATGTAAATTAATATGTGTTAGGTGTGGCAGGAAGGTTTTAATGAGGTCGGATACCAATCAACCGATCTCCACAAAATTTTTCACACAATTACCGTTATGGTAGGTCATGTAAAATTATGTGTTTTTAGTGGCTCAGACCCTTATTTTAAAAATGATGTCCATGTAAGTATTTCAGGTAAGTGAACCCTATCTTTGAGAACATTAGACTGGTTACATCCGAAGTTGATGCTCCGAATCCTACCTCTGTGATGCAGTTGCTTGCAAGTTAGCTTGATTTTACTAGTTTTTCTGAATTCAAATCTTGGGTAAGTCACTCGTGTATTTTAATTGTCTTGGTACTGTTTCACATGTTTCTGGTTTCATTTGTAAGGATATTGCTGTCAATGAGACGTGAACGCCTACCTACCATTTGTACTTTGATGAACTTCACTAAAATACATTTGCACATATGTAGAGGAAAGTAGGCTCATTAGTTATCAGCTACTTCTTGTATTTCATTAGTAGCATAAGTATGCATTTCCGACACCATGTTCGTACACCAAAAAACTCTTCTTGACGCCCTCTTGCACTCCCAGAAATATCAGCAGTAATTTCAAAAACGCAATGTATATACACATATATAAGTTTTTGAGAATAACTAAACTCGTGCCATTAATTGCATCACGTTAGCATACTCTTTCAGAAGTTATTTTCAAGCGTGGTTCAGTATGAACGTGTATCAAATGCTGTTCAATGTTAATGGAGCCATTTTGAAATAAACCTTTGTAAAATGTCACCGCACCTACGTGCATATGCCTATATTTAGACGGGCACTGTAAGTGGCATGCGCGCCGCAATGTTGGTAATGACGTGCGCAAGTAGTTCCGCGTGTTAACGTTGAATTAAGAGTACTAAGTAAACATTTGTGAATATTGAATTGTTTTTTTTTTCACCTTAAAATTTGTTTTATTCACTAACGTGTAAGAATGAGCACATTTGTAAAATATCAACTTTTATAATAATTTCACATTTTCAGTTGACCGGCACATGAATAAATTTATCAGATCCATGGCAAAGTTAATCTCACATATGGTGAAAAAATATACAATGTACATACAAGAAGTTACTAAGCAAGGCTTTCAGAAGTGCTCGGTTTAAGTGAACAGCAAAACGTGATACATATCAGTGGAATACTATGATACTCACTACTCGATTCACGGCATCCAAACTTGGAATTGTTTAAGTAGCTGTGGGTCCGGCATTTTTTTTTAACTTGGGAAGGCAATGGGAAACCACCGCTGCATCATGGACGTGCCCCTGTTTTCATCACAGTGACATAGCCTACACGTAGAGAAAAGCCAATAAAATGTTTGTTAGTCTAGGGCCAAAAAAATATTTAGTTGCACCAACAAAATATTTTGTGGTGTGAACAAAATTTGTTAAGCAACCGAATTAATTGATTCATTTAACGAAATATGCGCTTGAAAAACCAAAACTCTGTGTTGGACCAAAATAAATTAGTCTGCCAAAAAAAATATTTAGTTGAATCAACTGTATTCATTTGTTTGGTCACTCATTTGGTCACCTTAGTTCGAAAATACAGCTTGAGAGTTTGTTTGTATTTTTGTGACAATAAAGATAGTAACAGTGTTTGTTAGTGCGTCTATTGATAATTATAAGGTATAAACATCATAGTAAAACAAGTTAAAAACGAAACTAAAGAGTATTAATCTGTAAAATAAGAAATATTTATTTGTGCACGTTGTCTAATATTCGGAATGGAATTTATGTATTTAGAAACATTCATACTTGATCAATAGCCACTTTATCTGAGATTGTTAGATCGTAGTTTAATTTACGTAGAGTCAAACTAATATTTAGTCACGCCAAACAAATATTTTTTTTGTGGAAACCAAATAATAACAACAAAATAATTTGGTTTCAACCACAAAATATTTGATTGCCCCAATACAAACAATTAATTTGGTTGCGCCAAACGAACTGTGTTTGATTCAACTACACCTTTTTCCTCAGTGTACGATTCCTCAGCAGTTTTGGGCTGTCAACTCTTCAATTCTTGAATAAAATGTATGCAATAAGAGAATTTTTTTAATACATCAATATATATGCGAGTTAATTATTGATGTGGGAAGCTGCAACAAGAGTGTGGAAGCTGAAGGGTGGTGGAAAGCCTCTGACTTCACTGACGTGCGCTCTGCGAACTGCCCGCACAGCCAGTGTGTGATTCGCTAAGCGTAAAGGACGACCGGCGAGTTTGTTTGCTACTTGTAATTAAATTATGCAAATCACGTGCGAATTTAATTAAAACTTTGTGACGGCGGATTGCCAGAATTGCGAACTGGATCCCGCGGACGCCCACACAGGAAAGAGATGTCCGAAAACAACTGCGGCAAAAATGAACAGTCAAAGGAACTTGTTTCGTAAATGAATTTATTTTATTTCAGTACTCGTAGCTGAACAGTGAAAAATTATTTTCTGTCTTTATACATTCATATTTTACACTGTTCAGTATTTTGCGACGTGCATTTCACTGAAACTGTCCTTTTTATTCTGAATGGTTTTACACAGTCATCCAATATTATGACCGGAATGTGATTCACATTTCACTCTAAGTGTTCCCGATTTCCGCTGTAGTCATAGACGTAGCCGTAAGATGGGGATTCTCAAACGCAATGCATACTTCATTCAGTTATTATACATTGTCCAATAAAATTTTGAAATCATTATATACTTTGTTAGCTTCATGAAAGCTGCATACTTTGAGAATCGTGTTTTTTTTTCTACCGTCCATTTGAAATATAAATTCCTTATAATGTAAGCGTGTGCCTATATTTTTTTTTCAAATCAAACCCTTAACGTGCACGTTAATTTCTCATTTCAGGTGTTGCATAAGATGATATTTTTGCTGTGAATAGTATCTGCGAATCTCTTATAACAACTGACACTTGTAAACGTATGGAAAGGTTTTCACTAGATTCATTGCACAAGCGGCAACCAATTATCAAGTAAAGAGTGTGTCAGCAGATACCAAGGACATCGCCCAAGGAGAGGCAATACCCGTACATTGGCGCTAGCTTCAGACACTATACAGCACCGACCATGATCTTACCTAGTCTGCAACGAGTGAGTCGTGAACGAGTCGTGAACGAGTATACTCGATACAATGCGTAAAGGGGTTAAGAACGTGTTGTGTAAAATAGTATATTTTATTTCGTGTGCAGACTAGTGACAGCTGTAAGTAAGTGTTGATCGATTCCCTGAGTTGTACTCGTGTTGGTAGTAGCTGTAAGTAAGTATTGATCGATTCCCTGAGTTGTACTCGTGTTGGTAGCGGCTGTAAGTGCGTGTGCTGGAGACGCACTTGAAGTAATTACTCTTTATGACGGGGGTTGACGCGGCGAGCGGCCACGCAGCCCCGGCACTGTCCCGGAAGTCACTCCTTGTGGTGTAGCCTGGTTATAAATTATCTTCTAGAAAAAACGTGATGACAGCTCCCCAGACGTCACCGATGAAGGTAACAGCAAAGCTTAAAGCACGAATTTTCTAGGAAATGATAGTTATAGTTTTTCCGCGGTTTCTTCACACTTTTTGAATCAAACCTTTGAGAGATCACAAATCGCACAATGTATGACAAGTGCTTCGTTCTTTCTTAAATATGCGATGTATCATAACATAAAAGTGCCTTATTTGTGCTTACGTTGAAATTGTACACATATTCTATTTATAAATTATAATATTTCGTTTATACTAAATATGAATTAAAACAGAGAGAAAATAAGTGTGTTGGTAATGCCTGGTAAGAAATAGTTATTATACAAAATACACACTGAGTGTGCATGTATGCGTTGCGATGTTGATTTAGTGTAATTTTCTACACCTAGTTAAGCTTTGTTTGCATGAAGTGGAGGAATATTCTGGAGGTATAATTTAGCAGGGTTTCAGAAAAGTTGGAAGTAACTGTGAATGGGCTATGATACTCCATAGAGTCACTTAATATTTTGGGAGCAAACTAGATTTCAGAGAGTGGCACTTTTACTCTCTCTGGGGTGATTGTACTCGAATTTACTCGACACACCCTGTAGTACTCTGAGCAAAATATGAAACAGCAGCTGTGGAGTGGCAGGGACTCCCTAAGACCCAACGCGAGTGAAAAATACCTTTAATAATAGAAAAAAAGAAAACATAATGCATAGCGAACACATCCAGGATCGTGAACCCTAGCCTTAAGATGTAAATTTAAAATAATATATTAGTGTATGTTTGATAAAGATAAACGTGTTCTAGTTGCAAGGAGTTTGAGCTTCAACTAAGAACTTGAGTTTCATGTCATCTATGACGTAGTTGAGGATCCATCACGTAGTTAAGGATCCATCACGTAGTTAAGGATCTATCACGTAGTTAAGGATCTATCACTTAGTTAAGGATCTATCACGTAGTTAAGGATCTATCACGTAGTTAAGGATCTATCACGTAGTTAAGGATCTATCATAATCACGAAGCCTCATAAATTTCAAAGTTTTCTAAGAATAACAAACTGACTTAAAAGCGAACCTACCAGGGTGTTCTTTCAGTAGATTTTGTATATTTAAGTTTTAATAAAGTCATATATATATATATATATATACAACAGTTTAGATTTTATGATGGTTTATGTTTCTTTGTAGTTTGTTAGAGTTAAAGTTAACTTCACTTTGAATATAGTTTCGCCTACAAACTGCTATTGAATTTGTACTATATACGTATTTATAAGCAACTATCTGACCTACCCAGCTTTGCCAGGGCATCATTGTATTAGTTGATTATTTTTGCGGGAGTAGGGGGGGGGGATGTTGGGGCCTAATAGGGGGCTGAAGCCCATTTCGACGTACACAGTAATTTAAGTTGGGTACTAAAATACATGTCTGCCTGATTTTGTCCAGATCGGTTCAACGGTGTAGAATTGTATGGAGAACAAACGTACATGCATACGTACGTAAGTAAATACATACGTACAAACTTTCACTTATATATATATATATATATATATATATATATATATATATATCAAAGAAAATGTTCTTGCCATGGTGTTGATAACGGTTACACAGCGCGCCACAAAATTGTTACCGTAAAACTGATGAACGAGCTCTATGTTTAAAGATGGAACATGTCAAAATGGTGCCCTCGCTATTTTTTTTCTTTTTTATTACCACACACCTAAATTCCAACTCTGTTCGTTATCTTTGCGCGTCCTCCGAGCATTCTCTCCACTCGTAGCTAAGTCATTTATGCGGAGTTTTGAGAGGAAAGCCCACGGCACCAGACATCACAGACCCGCGTCCTGGTGTGTTTGACGTTTATTCTTCGCGCAATTAAATTTTCAAATCAGGACGAGGAGGAAAAAAATTTTTGTGTGAATTATGCGCCCCAGAGAAAGTACTTTAAAAAAAAAAAATGATTCACGTCCAAATTTGCGGGGGTTTAATTTGTTTCGAAAAGGGGCGAGCGCGCACAGACAGTTCGTAGCAGCCATCACTGGTTNCCACTGTCTGTCATGCCGCTGTGCTTGGAGCACGCTAAGGGGTGGTTCATAATGAAACAACATAGACACAGAACACAGAACATAACAGTGTGACTTTCACAAAACCTGAAATATTGTGTGAAATTCATTCATAATCGAATACTTATATGTAAATTATTCGTGGTTTCATCACAATATTTTTAAATCAAACCTTTGAAAAAACATTTCATGTATCACATGTATCACAACATTTAATTATTGTGTTAACATAAAAGTACCTTATTTTGGGTTAAACCGAACTTTTACTTATATATTATCTATAAATACAATATTTCGTTTAAGGCTAAAATTAATAAAGACTGTGAGAAACTAGGTGTGTTGGTAATGCCTAGTAAGAAATAGTTATTATGCAAATTGTTATTACACTGAGTGCACACGTATTTAGTGCGTCAGACCTAAAGTGTAATTTTCTAAGTTTTTTTTTTTCATGAGGGGAAGTAACACCATAGAAGTAGAACTATAGCAGGACTTCAGTAAAGTTGAAAGTAACCGTTAATAGACTTTATTATTTTTAGGCAATGCAATTTTGCAACGAGTCCGACGTGAGTTGCCTGTTGGAAAAATGTTTCAATGTCAGGTTGCTTCTGCACATATAAAATGGATTTAGAAACTGGATAGGTTTTTTAAATAATTGGGATTTTTTCCTTTTATTTTAGAACTTTGCTTTTGCAATCGTTAATATGTGGATAACCTTTAAAAATTTCTGCTGCTACAGTATCGCCTATTTTTCCCTTTTAAATTTATACCTTACGACATTTCTTCGTTTTTGCGGGATAACCGTTCCCCCATTTTAAACAGACAACTTCGTCGAAGATATTGGCTGTACGCCCATGCGCCTGCACAAGAAATTGAAATATAACCATTTTCTGTGCGCACTACGTCAGAACCTCTTGCGCCCACGATCTGTTATGCGCAGTTGCGAATAAATATATTTGAATATTTGAGAACATGGTGGTCAATTCTTGTGCAGACGGTCTGTTTTCTGAGGTTACTGTTTTGCTTGCAGATATAAACGAAGCTTATATGCCGGGGAAACATGTCGGGGTCACATCTGGCGAGGCGGCGAGGCCGTCTAGGGGGAGGGGAAGCGCCTTAATAAATAATGCATGTCGCGCAGGAACCTCGATGCTCGATACTGGGCGCTTACAAGGCGAGGGTCGCCGGGCAGAGAGAGAGAGACGCTCTTAAGGGTCTAGAAGAGGACTGCCTGCTCCGCGAAGGAGGCGGCACTTCGCGTTCTGGGCAATTAGCATGACGCGGAGTCGCGACGAAACTAAGTATAGCCTATTCACTGTAAACTGAGCTTAAGATATCCTCGTATAGCCGTTCTGTATCCTTCCGCCTTATGTAAAACTGACATTGCCTTGGGCCTCGTCACTTTATTCATGCTTCGGTCAAGTGAAACAGAGAAATTATTAGAAAAGTGAATATATTACAAACCTGCACATTTCACACTTCGATGCATAAAAAAAAAAAACAGAGAGCGAAACAAATAATTTAAGTTATCACAAATGTTTACCTAAAAATTTATATTCTACGTTACGATATGGAACTACTTTCCCTCCACCGTTTCCAACTGGAAATAATGTCACTCAGTGCGCTCTAAAATGCATGCGGGTAGGTTCAGTGAAATTTTTCTAAGGTTGATTTCGAAAGTGCTCACTTTATCGCGAACAGTCTTTATCACTTGTCGCCCGGAGCCAGGAGGGCCGGGGGAAGCGCGACTTCAACCTGCAGTCTACTTGTGAACCGGGGAATTGACAGAGGCGCCAGTGACGTGGTGGGTTTGCGTTTTACCTCGCACCACAGGCGTAGTCAATTCGTGATTACTCCGAACTTTTCTGGAACCAAGATGAAATTCTGCTTTCAGGCTATTCCTTCGTCCCATGCAAATCAAACATTATTAAATCTTGAAAACTACACCAAAGGTACAAAGCACCGCTTTTGTGCACACTCAGAATAACAATATTTAGCATGAGAACTATTTTTTACTAGACATTACCAACACATGTATTACATATTCTCCAAAATTATTCACTTGCAAAGGAAATATTATAATTTATAAACTTCAAGAAAAAGTCAACATTCTAACTAACCAAACACCTATTTAATGATAATATAAGTACAAAACGCTTGTGACCTATGCCATATTTGGGCATAAGCCAAACACGTCATACATGGGGTGATTTTTCAAAGGTTTGTTTCCTAAAGTGTGAATATACTGCAAATATACTATGCCCTGATTATATTCCTGATTAAGGTGAATTGGGCGGGGTCTGGCTAAGCTTCATGCAGCGGAAGGCAGTGACAAACCATTGCAGAATAATCCCGCTTTGCAATCATGGACGCGCCTGGGATTCCAATCGGTGTTGGTTCTGGGGACTGAATCGCAGACTTACAAAAAATAGAGGCAATTTTGCGTTGTATTGGTTCGAGGTCTTGTTCTGAAGCTGGAGATCGAGAACATGCCACACTTTCATTGCCAACACAACAGCATTCGCCAAAGCTCATCAATATGATGAAAATATAAGAATTCGGGCTTTGGCTACCCTGTGACTCTGACATATACGAAAGAGCACGAACATTTACGTTTATAGGTAACCATTTTCCCCAAGGTTAACTTGCCTGGGTGATTTTACTTTTTTTAAGTGCTTCCTACTCTTCACCAGTGGAAAACTGGCATAAACGATTTTAATATTTAACATCCAAAACTTTTACAATTAGGCTTTCATGACTGCTGACGCCTTATTTCCACAAACACTTTTGTATTTTTTCACGTCCTTCTCACAAACAGCTACAGACGACAACATACAGTTCGGTTGAAATTACTGTCTACATTAACAAATTTATATGGCACCAACAATAAGTCTGGTTGCTGATCCTGTATAAGAAATCTGGGGTTGGTTATGGGTATAGATATTTGCTTCCTCCAAACATATTGTTTGGAGGAGAGTGACCTATATTTCGGAGAACATGGTCGGCGACAACTTCCAAAGATGCTAGTCCAGCCACGTCGAGCAGTTATGTTGGGNCTACAAGGGACAAGTGCGCCGAAGATGAATGGGGCTTGCAAGCAACAACCCAAAAGAACTATGTCAGCCAAGCAGAAGCTCCAGTGACCTGTTTTCTGCTCCACCCGTCCGTCCGTAAAGAACATTAATTTCAAATCTAATGGACAAATGCTTTTTGAGGTTCTACCCTCAACGTCTCGTCCCTCCGAATTACAAGGACAATGCTCCTTCCTTATCTTCTCTGCTCTTCTTGGCAGATCAGACAAAAGGAAGACAAATTGAATTTTGCTGTGTCACTGGTTTGAAGACATATTCAATAATGACGCGAGAAACAAATAGTTTATGCAGTTTTCGTTTGGTAACGTTACCGGAATGAAAATACAAGAAATTAAATATTTATTTTAAGAAAAAAAATTGATTTGCTTTTCACGATAGGGCAAATATCGTTCAATGTGCTTTTAGGTTTTATGAAGAACTATGCTACTTTTAATGTTGAAAATTAGTGAATCCGTTCTCAAAGATTGAAAGGGACTTGCTTGAATTTGTAATTATCTTGATCGCTACCAATATTTGTTTTGAAATGAAATAATTTATCATTTCACTTTGAGTGAAAAGAAAATGAATTAAAAATGTTGGAAAGAAATCTTGCCCCGGTGAAACAAATTTGGTCCATGTTAGAATGAGTATAATAGGCACAGCTTCAGTAACAATAGAAGGAAGGGGAGTAGGGGTCATTGGCCTATGCTAGTAGTCAGGGGTCAGGGAAAGCCAATGTTTAAACTTTTAAAACTATAATTTTAAGTATTTTATTTTCCACCAGAAATAAAGGTTTATAAGTTGGCATTCGCCACTTAGGAAATTATTTTAACCAGTTTATGATAAAAGGAAAAATCGTCATTGACATATTTTGAGCTGACGATGGTTAAACTTCGGGCGCTTATTTATAGACAGCATTCCTCAATTACCTAAGCTACTTCAAGGTATCTAGCGAGCTCATATTTCGCGAATGGTTGCACAAGCCAGGAATTACAGTAACGAAATGGGTGTTTAATGAGAGTCGTGAAAGATAAGAAGTTTTTTGGGGATTTGGTTTGGTTATTACAAATATAAAATTAATAATTTTTTGGTATTCAACGTCTTTAATGTTAATAAGATGGTGTATTACGTAATAAGTCTACATCTCCTATTGCGGTGCTTGTATAATACGAGGTTATTTGACACGCATTTTATAATACCTACCATATAACAAATTATAGCGTTTAAGCTAGCTTTCATTGTTAAAACTTACGAAGATTATTAACATTTCACTATTAAAGAAAGTGCCAGAGTTTTCCTACCAAAAATATTAGGGTATTATGTAAAGGAATTGTTGTGAATCCGATGTTTCCAAGCAACGAGAAATTCTATTTCATCTCCGTTTCTCCTTCGGGAAACATCTTAACTGGCGTGCCGCACAGGTCCCGGGGCGAAGAGCAGAAACAGGTGGATATGAAATGTTGGAGATTTTCCGAGGGACTTACACTCGGTGGCTGGCATTCTTTTCTCCACTGTCAAACGATGCTTCTACGTGTCCCCCCTCCCCCCCAGGCCGTCCCTGAGATCGCCAGGGTCGAAGGAGCCCGTGCAGACGATGCCACCCCCTGCTACCTCTTCCAACCCCTATGTAAGTTATGCCCAGAACTGGGGTGGTTACCCCCAGACTCCTTTGGAAATTGTGCTGTCGTGCCTGGCTCTGATAAATAGCGGGCCACTGCTTCGCTTCGCTACTCGCCGGAGATGGCCGAGCTAGGAAAGGGAGGGTTAGCTCCCCCCGAGCAAGGGGTGGGAGGGGTAGGTTCCCCGACCGCTTTCCGTGATTTACACTCCTGTCGAAGCAGGGCTACGTAGAGATATTCCCGCCAAACTATTATTTCTCTCTTTTCTATTTTTACTCCCGCCTCCCAAATTCTTTCTCTGTGGGCTACTTTTCCAGTGTAAGTGAAATGCTAGGCACTGAAAAATTATTTTACTACGTTGGTATCGAACTCTTGATATCGCAACACGGAAAACTACCTATTAGCGATGTAAAGCTGGGAAACATTTGTAAGAATCGACGTCGCCTATTACACAGAAATACGTAGTTTTAGAGAAAATAATTTCAATTTCAGAAAAATTATTGAAAATGGTTCATTATATAAAATTTACATTTTAAAAATTGTTTAATATGTTTCTATCTAATTTTCACTGTGTGCTATTTGCTAGTTGCAAAAAGGTAGAAACTTATTTAAAAAATATAAATATGTTCCTGACATTTTACAAGTAGCTAATAACATATATTTAAAATTAAGCCCAAAAATATTAATTAACTTGTAAAATGTAAATTTTTCTATAATCAAGAATTGTCAATAATTACTCTCAATCCGAAATTATTACACAAAAACGAAGAATTAATCAAAAGAGGCGAGCCGAGCCTAAAGACTGTCTACAAGTCAATTTTTTTTTAATTTTTTTTTTTTAGATATTTTATGACTTCATTGAGAACTTGTAAAAAAATACGTCATTAAAAATAACGCTAATAATAATTTTTTAGTGTGAAATTGAGCATTTTAATTAGTGGGAGGCGTGTCGTTTAGTACATTACTGCGGAACTTGTGCATACTTACCCATGTGGCAAAACACAAATGGCCCGCCAATGGCGTACAGCCGGCTGAAAGCTGGCCGACAGTCGGAATACACCCGGCACCATTGCTGGCCACTCCTGGCAGCCATTCTCGGCCCACAGCTGGCACACCAGTGGAGAACCCCAAAGGCATGCCATTATTGGCAGTACTGCTGGCGTGCCCTTTGTAGGCAGATAGCGGCATACCTACTCTCGACCATCATCAGATATATTGTCCTCCGCAGTCGCCCATAACCGCGCCACTTGCGAGCCCTCCAGTTGCTTTGTGTCAGCAGTCACCATAAGAAAGACAACAGTGCTCCGGTTGTCTCACGCTACAAGGAACCCAGCAGTGCCATAAGTAAGACTACAGTGCTCCGACTGTCTCAATCTACAAGGGCATGGCTAGAATACTGAAATGAGGTCGCATGTCTCACGGTCGCTCCAACATCCTCGCGGTCTTAAGACGGGAGTTGACGTAATTGCAGCGAGTCACCAGGACCAGTCGGCAGCCAGTGTCTCATCAGTTGGTCTCTGTCCTTCATTTCGATCAGGATTCATCAGTGGAAGTTCTCCAGCTTCTACACATAAACCCGTATAAGTATGGCCGATAAAAAAAACAGCTACTCATGATGTAAAATGTTGGCATTGTTCATTAGTGTACAAAGTATGAGTTCTCATCTAAAAACGTACATTTATCATGAGAAAATTAATTANTCTCATCTAAAAACGTACATTTATCATGAGAAAATTAATTATGTTGCCGAGTGCTGTAAATTTTGCTGTTTAGATACTCTCTTACGTACACCATGGAGGGGGGAAACAAATTTTTTTTTCCGTTTTCCAGTTAATATCATGTGGGTCTATGAATTTTAATGTTAATTGGAGAGATTACTTTCAACATATATATAAAACTAAAATATATAATATATATAAATTAGAAAATTTGAAAGTAAAGAAGCTAAAAATATTCGGTTTGATTTGAATAACCCTGCCAAGTAACTAAATGTTTCAGTNAGTATGGCCGATAAAAAAAACAGCTACTCATGATGTAAAATGTTGGCATTGTTCATTAGTGTACAAAGTATGAGTTATCATCTAAAAACGTACATTTATCATGAGAAAATTAATTATGTTGCCGAGTGCTGTAAATTTTGCTGTTTAGATACTCTCTTACGTACACCATGGAGGGGGGAAACAAATTTTTTTTTCCGTTTTCCAGTTAATATCATGTGGGTCTAAGAATTTTTAATGTTAATTGGAGAGATTACTTTCAACATATATATAAAACTAAAATATATAATATATATAAATTAGAAAATTTGAAAGTAAAGAAGCTAAAAATATTCGGTTTGATTTGAATAACCCTGCCAAGTAACTAAATGTTTCAGTAAAACAAATCAATAAATCTTTTCTTTATGAGAATTTCCTTTAGTAGGAGTTGGCAGCCATGAGCAGCGGGCATTTGAAGCGGATATCGTAGTTACCTGTTGTTCCTGAAGTAAACCCTAGGCTGTAACAATGGAGTGCAATAGCGATGGAAGAAGGTAGTAGCCTGAGAAAGCCAGTAGGCAACGCCCGCCATGTTTCCAACATGGGAAAACCCGGTGACAGAGCCTGGGTCTCCGTGATTACAAGGCTCCAAGCTACCACACGCCTATCACGGACATCATAATTAAACAATGTAATATCAAGAAAATATAATGTGTATTATTTATTTTTTTAAATATTGCGTTATTCGAATGGTATCGGTGGTGTAGTGGTCAGACTTCTCGCTTCCCACCTAGGCGAACCGGGTTAGATTCCCGGCGGGGTCGCTCGCATGTGGGAATCGTGCCGGACGATGCCGCTGGTCGGCGGGTTTTCTCGGGGATCTCCCATTTCCTCCACCCTGAAATTCCGGTGCTGTTCTATGCTCACATCACTTCACCCTCATCGGCTTTCAAGACCTCAATGTTAAGAGCCGCCCAAATCTCATCACACCACTCTATTACACTTCATAACGTTATTCTAAGAAAAGTGTGTAAATACCGATTAAACGCAAGTGTGATATAAATAGAAGACAAACTGATTTCTTATGCAAAGGTTTATAACAATTCTGTAGTAGAAATTGAGGTTTTCAATATGTTACACTGAATTATGCAGAGTGTGCTTACCGTTTTGTAGCCGAAATTTATATTTGCGGTACATTACACTTCCAAACTGTCAAAACGAAATACTTATATTATATATTAATAAATTATTGTATACTCCAATTAAAAATACCTTACTAAATCGATATTTTTCTCATGTGTATGCTGTAATTTATTTGCTGCGGTGTACTAATTTTAACCTTATTGCTCAAACGTATAATTTAATTACAATTTAACATGTCAAGCCTGTTAAAAAAATAGCCACAAACACATCATAGAAACATACCGATGTTAGAATGCAGCTGTTGTTCCACACGAAATCATACTTCGAATGCCACAACTGAAGGTGTAAGAAACAAACTCGGGAAAGAGGGGACTGGAAAGGCGAAAAAATAGAAATCTTCAACTTGCATGTATTTTTCAAGACATCTGCCTGGAGTTATGTTTGGAATTAAAAGCGGTTTCTTACTCGAATACTTCCGCCATTCTT
>NQII01006474.1:76809-94060 GCA_002778355.1 Clitarchus hookeri | reverse complement strand
CAATCCAGTAGCACCACTACCCCCATCTGGCGGCATCTCGCAAGCTGTCCGCGAGTTGCTGTCTTCAGTCCATGTATACATTACTCATCGCATACTCTCATCTTTACAGCGGGGTGTACCTGACTTGCGCGAATCACTCCGCCTTCTTTTACGCACGAATATGCCATTGCGAAACTATGTACCTGTGGTAGTGGGAACACTGCGAACGGGAAGCACCAGTGATGAATAAAAAGCAATAAATCTCACAGCACAGAGGCGTAGCCAGGGGATGGGATATAACAACATCCCCCTTCCCCCCCCCAACCAGAAATTAAAAAAAAATTAAAAAAAATATAATAACTTTTATTTTTGTTTTAATATAAGAAATGTGGGATCCCCTTTGAACATGAACTATGTTTATAGCATTTTGTGATTCCATATCTATATATTAGCCAACTGCCTGTAAATAATTTTTGAATTAAACAAAAGTAAACCGATACCTTTAATATTTTAACATATGAGAAATTTTGCAATCCCCCTTGAACACGAAGGACGTTTATATCATTTTGTGGTTCCGTCCCTATATATTAGCCTGTTGGCTGTAAATAATTTTTGAACTAATAATTTTACATTTTTTTTCTTTCCAAAAATAGAAATCCAAAATCCCCCCTCCCCCAGGAAATTCCTGGCTACGCTCCTGTTACAGCAGGTTCTTAACGTACACTATTGATCATGTGTGTATATATACAGAGAGAAGACAAGCACTCATACATAACACACCTTCATGACATAATGATACTTAATCACTGGTCACAGTAATTTTACCACAATAGTGTTCTCATTGCAAGAGAGTGCTTCGACGTCTGCCTGATCGTTACAGCGTGTTCGTGAGTCAGTGATGGAAAACTGTGCATTGACGCGTGCCTTCTTCTCGTGGGAGATTTCATTTTGCAGTAGGCTACAGATAGGCGCGTATAATCGGCGTCCCAGTTTTTTTGGTACACACATTCTACTACAGTGCTTGTTTTTAATATCCCGGGTATTTCAGTATGTTGCTTCGAAACTGTTGCATGAATTCCTCTAAAAAAAATAGTAAAGCGTAAAACAGTTGTGCATATTGGTTACTGATCTGTCGTTAAATAATATGTTAATATATTACGCCGGATGTTTATGAACAACGCCAACAACCCCTGGTATGCACACTTGTCCCCTAAAGTGATTTTTAAAGGGGCTGTGCGCCTCCACTAAATCCTAAGTAAAATACATTCTTCTGCTTTGCGTGTTGTCTACCTGTCGGGAAACAGACGTTCTGTTTTGAGAGTTACACATATATTTCTCGAAAACTGTTCATCTGAGAGAGTTCTTGCAAGAAGTCCTTTTTTGTTAATTTACATGCACTGACTCATAAAACGTCTTAAAAAATCGCGTACATCTTAGGGTTAAAACGTTTCATCCAAAACTAAGATGCCCACCTTCATTTTTTCCATGAAGAGGGACGATATTGCCAACCACGTTTTAAGAGGTGTAAGATTTCCCTTCTATATAACACCATTCGCCGATTTGTTGCTTCATTTTGTGTAGTTTATGATATTTTGAACGAAAAGCGTTTTAAAATTCATTTTTTTGCGGAGCATAAATTCCTTAATCACTTTAAGAAATAAAGTGATGCATAATTTTTTTTTCGTAAGGAATAACCTACTGGAGTTTGCCAGTGTTGTTAGAAAAAACCCGGTTTATTTTTGCGCCGCGAAATTCAACGCAATGTTAAGGTTGTGACATAAAATATTATAATGAAGTAATTTGGTGACAGTCTCAGGTTTATCAGTGCTAGCAAATGTTTGTATAACTACACTCGGCATTTGGTGTGTCCAATTAACCACTTTTATATAATATTTGCATTAAAGTAGATTTTTCGTTTGAGTAATATAACGCTTGGGTTTCCATCTTGGAATAGATTTAGACCGTAAGTCATTATTATGTTTCTATATTCTTTTTTCCTAAATAAAGCAGTTTATGAACGCGTCTGTTGTGATCGCTGTGCGTGTTTACTGCAGTGTAGCTAATATTGTTGCTTATTTATTTCTTAGTTTCTAAAAGAAATCCTTTTAAAAAAAATTGAGGTAAATAACTAAGCCACTCGTAAATATAGAGTCTGGCTCCAAACATGCGCGAATGAAAGAAAACATATAATCCTTAACATTTGTCCGCCATTATATTTAGTAGCACTGTGATGTAGGGGAAATGTGCCACCCTTGGACCACTTAAATATCCCAGGGACAAAGAACAGAGCCGCTGACTGTAAGATACGTTTATTATACAGTTATTGTTAATATTACATTGCATTTTAAGGCCCGTGGGCTACAAGTAATTTATTACAGAGTTATGAATGGCAGGCTACATGAAAGCTGGTTCTCTGTGTAACATGTTGCTGTATTGTAAAAGTATGTATTGATATTTACTCTGCAGAGCAGCGCGCTCAAGACCTTATGGCGTGAGTGCTATGGTTGGACCAGTAACCATCGCCATGGATGGAGCGGTGGTCCAACCATGGCATCACTATTCGGCAGTGCACCTAACGTTAATATTAAACGATGCCTGCTTCTGTAATGGGGACTGGAAGAGTTTTATTTACATTGATGTGATTGTAACCTATTAAAATGATAAAATTAACTCATTAGAGTATTTTATTTGCTGGTACTGTTATTTTTTTTTACTTTATCTCCTTCAATACTGGCTATCCTTTGCTACGGTACCACACATAAAAAAACATGAAGGGACCGAACGATACTGCTTGGAACTGATCACCCATCAGCAACAACTTCTTATTTTTCTGCTACTTAACTGCTACTCTCTTTCTCTCTTTGCATATGACCTTCAAACGAGATGATATTCTTATATTCAACGTAGACGAGACAGGGCTCCCCACTGCCCAGGAAAAACCTCGGAAGAGAATCCCTGAGAATGACAAACCTCAAGTGGGAGCAATATCGAGCGGAGGGCGTGGAATGAACACAACTCCTGTGCGCCGCGGTGCTTCAGGTTCCTGCGTCCCTCCCATAACACGAACGTGTGACGAATTCAAAGATGGAGCTCCTCCTTGTACTGTTTTTCATTCAATTGTGACAGCGGTTATATAAACAAAGATTTATTTGTCAAAAGGTGCAGAATTTCATTAAGTGTGTTAAATCAAGCATTCAGGAAAATGTTATTTTTCTTTTGAATGGACACTCGACGCTCACTAAAAAACACTGAAGCTTTGCGCATAGCTCACGATAATGTTATCATTACCAGGTAACACCCTTTTTCAAGCCCTTGAATACCTGCTATACAGATGAACTCGAAAGTGGATTACGGCAAATCCAGGTCGGTGAGTAACTCAGTCAAAAGTTGCTGTGTTATTCGGTATTGCTTATGGAAGAGCTGCTACAGTAACTATGCGCTGCACTTTTGCAGAGTTACAGGATTATCGCCAGTTAACAGAGATGTATGTGAGGAACATCTTTTTGTTGCTTCTTTCGTCGTCGCCCCCCCCCCTCTGTTGGCGCAAATTCTGTCGTTAGCTCAGCACGGAACACACAACGGCAAAAATAAAATTACCTAGTGCCAGTCAGGTGAAAGCATAACCCAACTGATCCCCATCCGGCGAGAAGATGGAGGAATAACTGCTCCTTCACCAAGCTCCAGGCCCATTTCATAGTCTCCCTGTTGTGTCAGTGAAACAAGTATCTCCACCAAGTACAGAATCCGTTGTTTTCTCCGCCAAGAATAAAACAGGGACACGAAAAACAGCTGTACTTACTTCGCACCTCTAGAAAGCCAGCGCTCTAAGTATCCCAGGTGCCTACACAAAGCGCGCTGCTGAACTAAGCCGTGGAAATGCACGCCCTAAAACACAAGGGGATCTGTATAATTGAAGAGTCTTGTTTTTTTTATATCTGTGAAACTGCAAGAGAAGAAGGCACGCTAGAGTGTATGTCATACAAAAAGTGGTTTCATGTAGATTGTGTTGTGTCCTGATGCTACATGTTTCTCGCCAGTNAAAAATACCTAGTGCCAGTCAAGTGAAAGCATAACCCAAGTGATCCCCATCCGGCGAGAAGATGGAGGAATAACTGCTCCTTCACCAAGCTCCAGACCCATTTCATAGTCTTCCTTTGTGTCAGTGAAGCAAATATCCCCACCAAGGACAGACGCCGTTGTTTTCTCCGCCAAGAATAAAACAGGGACACTTCGCACCTCTAGAAAGCAGCGCTCTAAGTATCCCAAGTGCCTACACAAAGCGCGCTGCTGAACTAAGCCGTGGAAATGCACGCCCTAAAACACAAGGGGATCTGTATAATTGAAGAGTCTTGTTTTTTATTATATCTGTGAAACTGCAAGAGAAGAAGACATGCTAGAGTGTATGTCATACAAAAAGTGGTTTCATGTAGATTGTGTTGTGTCCTGATGCTACATGTTTCTCGCCAGTAGCCCTAGCGCAGGGCAGGAACTTCAAGCNGTAGCCCTAGCGCACGGCAGGAACTTCAAGCAAGTGTTGTTAGCCCCGCCAAGCCTGGAACTACTGGCGAGGAAGCTCCGATGGATCCGGATGTGTAGAGCGTCAGCTAAGAAAGATAACAAGGTGGGCCGAGCCTAGTTACAGCACCTTTACATAAGTATGTGTAGAAATATAACCAGCATGTAGAGCTATTATTTGTCACCTATGTGTATATACACACACACATATATAATTAGGATGCAAGTAAGGGTGATTCAATTACAAGAAGTTCTCAAACATAGACTATTTAATGACCAACTTTATAATATCTCATCAAAAAATAAAAGGACAACATAGTATCACAATTTCAACAAACTTTAAATGGTTACCATTTTTTTNTGACCAACTTTATAATATCTCATCAAAAAATAAAAGGACAACATAGTATCACAATTTCAACAGACTTTAAATGGTTACCATTTTTTTAAAGCTACAATATAAATTATTTAAATTTTTATAGGTGATTTCATAGCTTTAATGGTTGGGATCCCAAAGCAGAAAATAAGGTCAGATAATTAGTTACTTTAACAAAGTTACTTGAAAGAAAAAAAATTTTATCTTACTCAAAATTTTTTTATGTTATTTAGAATAAAATAGGTTCAAACAGAAAAGTTCCTAAAATAAATTCATGTTGGACGAGCGACTTGATGCGTTGAATGCTGGTGCATGCACACGCACAATATGAACTGATATAATGAAGGTAAATAACATGACGGGCTTCCCTCATAATCCGGAGTTTACCGGAATGGACTTGTCATCGNAACTGATATAATGAAGGTAAATAACATGACGGGCTTCCCTCATAATCCGGAGTTTACCGGAATGGACTTGTCATCGCCGAATTTCAAAAATCGTCACGCACCAGGCAGAACGCCCGACATGAGCAGCAACGGTCGTGGACACGCCTCGCCAAGGATTGTCTAAATGTGACCATGACTGAATTACGCGTGATCGTAAATTACAATACATAAANGCCAAGCCTGGAACTACTGGCGAGGAAGCTCCGATGGATCCGGATGTGTAGAGCGTCAGCTAAGAAAGATAACAAGTTGGGCCGAGCCTACATTACAGCACCTTTACATAAGTATGTGTAGAAATATAACCAGCATGTAGAGCTATTATTTGTCACCTATGTGTATATACACACACACATATATAATTAGGATGCAAGTAAGGGTGATTCAATTACAAGAAGTTCTCAAACATAGACTATTTAATGACCAACTTTATAATATCTCATCAAAAAATAAAAGGACAACATAGTATCACAATTTCAACAAACTTTAAATGGTTACCATTTTTTTTAAAGCTACAATATAAATTATTTAAATTTTTATAGGTGATTTCATAGCTTTAATGGTTGGGATCCCAAAGCAGAAAATAAGGTCAGATAATTAGTTACTTTAACAAAGTTACTTGAAAGAAAAAAAATTTTATCTTACTCAAAATTTTTTTATGTTATTTAGAATAAAATAGGTTCAAACAGAAAAGTTCCTAAAATAAATTCATGTTGGACGAGCGACTTGATGCGTTGAATGCTGGTGCACGCACACGCACAATATGAACTGATATAATGAAGGTAAATAACATGACGGGCTTCCCTCATAATCCGGAGTTTACCGGAATGGACTTGTCATCGTCGAATTTCAAAAATCGTCACGCACCAGGCAGAACGCCCGACATGAGCAGCAACGGTCGCGGACACGCCTCGCCAAGGATTGTCTAAATGTGACCATGACTGAATTACGCGTGATCGTAAATTACAATACATAAANTGGACACGCCTCGCCAAGGATTGTCTAAATGTGACCATGACTGAATTACGCGTGATCGTAAATTACAATACATAAATAAATGAAACAGTAGGTGTTAAAAATACGGCTTTGCCATAAAAATATGAATTCTCAGAAAGAAAAAACAATAACAAATAAAACTTAGCGATTGCCTAAAATAACACAACTGGCGTGAAAAAGAAAAAGAAATTGTTTTTTCTGCTAAGCTTAACAATAACGTTCATTTTTTAAATATTTTTATCATTCTCTTGTTAACGCAGGGTTATTATAAAAACCAAACTTGCATTATAGCTTAAATGTGTTACTGATACTAAGTATTTAAATTGAAAGTGTGAAAGTTGAAGAAATCTGAAGCTATGTTAAAGCAGTTTCTCTTGATTGTACCTAATTTCTAAATCGAAAATATATGTTTATAATTTGAATTGTGCAGTTTATAAATTAAGAGAATGGTTGTTGTAAATACAGCAGATGTTATGAGTGGTCCATTCTTGAAACCCTATACCTATAAATGCACCACTTGCACTTTTTTAAAAATAGTTTTGTCGTACAACTTAAGGGATTTATAAATCCATTAGGAATTCCAACGAGTAGGATTATATTATATGTATGTACACAAATTTTTTTCAATGATGTCGGTGCATTATTTATTACGATATAATACAAAATATTTACCAGGTCCATTGATGAAACCTTTCCCCTAAGTGTTATTCCTTTTATCAGCAAGGGTTCATAGCTTGTCTAAATAATAATTTCCAGTACCTCCAATCACCAGTATTTAATTCACATATTTACACNAGCAAGGGTTCATAGCTTGTCTAAATAATAATTTCCAGTACCTCCAATCACCAGTATTTAATTCACATATTTACACGTTACTAGCGTTTGGATACGGGATACCTTCACGTCAGATATTTGGAATCAATCAATTTGTTTTCCATTTAGCACGTAAAGAATATTTAATATAAAAATTTATGTTTCAACAAGCTCTGTTGATTTCAAAAGAAATTAGCTTTTCTGTTTAGACCGTTCTAAAGATGCGAACTGTTACAAGATGCCAGAGGGGCTTATCCGAGTTTGTGAAGGATGGAGATCTTAATAAAAATAAAATAACAAAATGTGATGTTTAATTTATTTGCACAGTTATTATTTATATTATTAAACTATCTCTCTTCACTATTACTTTTTTAAATTCTCATTGAGCGCAATATATAATGTCTATCTCAATTACAATGAAAGTCCGTTTGAATTGTTCCATAGTAGTTATAGTCATTTTAGTCACANACTTTATTCACACTCATTATTAACACATGTTCAGTCTGTTGACATTATTTGAAATGTCTTACACTCAGGCCAGTAGTCTAGTCCAGTAGTCCTGCATGCCAATCTCTCTCTTCACCGCACTGATGCTCGCAGTCTGCAGACTTCACTCCAGTTGGTCACTAGCGTCACCACTCGTCGCTCTGCTGGTTCGTCTCTTTGCTGTATTTGCACACCTTTCACTTAGGGCCGCACGATCGTCCAACCTCTTGACTCTCAAAAACCCTCAAACTTTTCGCTCGCAGGCTCGTCCCATCGCGGCTTAAGTAGTCTCACTGGCCCGATANTGACTCTCAAAAACCCTCAAACTTTTCGCTCGCAGGCTCGTCCCATCGCGGCTTAAGTAGTCTCACTGGCCCGATATAGAAGGTTCCCCGCCACCCCCAAGTTCTCGCTGAGAGAGGCAAGGGCGATGCACCAGAACATTCTTTTCAAAGATAACCACAGAAATTCAATGTGCTGAAGGTTAGCAGTGCGAGAATTGCGATAGGCTTATCGCGGCGGCGCGCGCTGACAGGTTAATTCTCACAGACTCACTGCTCATTGCTTATCTGGAAGGTGGAGTGACTTGGTGGATCCTTCGTGTTGAAACCTCATATACTTTGTGTTTTACAGTGAGGGAAACGTCCTCATATGGCAGAGGAAACGTCCTTGTAAAAACCTCTAGTAAATCAGACGTATATGCAGTGGCTATCACTACAGGTGCAGTTTCTCATTTTTCTTATAAATTTCAGTCATATTAGTTTGTGCATGTTATTTTCATTCAACCTTTATATGAACGAAATAAATGTATATAATTAAGAGCAGCCTACATTTTGCATAAGTGAGCTGAGATTTGCAATATAGTGGCGTGTGGTATTTATTGGGCGCTACAACTCCTTCCAGCAGCGATTTGATTCAGTTCAAAATTTTTGTGGTTATTGCGATTGTGTTGTATTGTTTAATTTAATTTAAGAGCTTTTAGGCGTTTATTTTACAGTTGTTTGTGGCGAAAATGGTTTCTCCTTAAAAGGTTTTTGTACTAAATGAGGGTGTATTTAAGAACCTCGAGATCATTAAATCTATTTGAGAGTGTTTTAATTTGTCCAATTAATCCGAGAAAAAATTAAGTTCACTCGAATTCAGCACGATTAACTGACCGCTGACTTAACACTTTAATTTTATTCATAATATCTCTTCCAATGGGGAGAGATTCTGAAAAATCAAAGGCAATGAGTATCAATACATTGAATAGAGAAAAAATCTTGTTCTTCACATAGTTGTTGATATTTAATGGTGTAACTTAATACTTCCGATGTTCCACCANAGAGAAAAAATCTTGTTCTTCACATAGTTGTTGATATTTAATGGTGTAACTTAATACTTCCGATGTTCCACCATTCCCCTCCGCTGCCAATTGAGTGCCCTTGCTGTGCCATACGGTCTGCTAAGACTTTTACGGAATACTGAACTAGAAATACAGAGAAAATTATTATTTTACCGACAGTTCTCATATATCTGTAAGAATGGTAAAATAATCGTGTTCAATACGTTACATAGCCTACGTGTCTGAAATTTTACCCCGTTTGTCCATTGTAAAGCACGTAATCGCTTATTTTTATTTTTGCTCGATAACTTAATTGAGTGCAGCAATGTTACTAAGTTTTTCAGTAAATTTACTTATCTGTTTGAACTTGACTAAAGCAATGAGACTTCCTGTATTTTCATATTACACATAATAATTTTTTATGTCATTGCATTACTTAGAAAAAATAACATTTAAATTATAAATAAGACGGAAATAAGATTTAAGAAATATTGTGTCCACACATTTGTCAATCAGTCTCATAGTGATAATTAATGACGGCCCTTTTTATAATGGCAGGCTGACCATGATGGTTTAAGTGTAGAATAATATGAACTTAACTCCACATAACTTAACTTTACCTGAGATTATAACATGAGAAACACCGTAAGATGTCGCTCCAAACTTGAAAAAAAAAACCTTCGATGCCGGCTTGTTAAAAAACGTTGTTATTTTAATTTCAGTGTCGTATAAAACACACGTTATCTAGGTATGTCATCTCTCTTAGACAACAAGTTCAATAGACAGTCTCNCGGTTGCAGCAGAGCCAGGCGTGGCAACATGCCGCGCTGCAAGGGACTCTACTCCTCCTTGCGTGACATTAAAAAAGGGCCAGGAGGTTGGCAGGAAAGNTCTGCGGTCGCAGCAACATGCCGCGCTGCAAGGGACTCTACTCCTCCTTGCGTGACATTAAAAAAGGGCCAGGAGGTTGGCAGGAAAGAAAAAGGAAGGACAAGGAGTTAAAGTACCTTAACTTTTATGTCTCCCAGGGACTCGTCTGATAACGCTTCCCTGCTATTTTCTCGTTCCATTGTTGTCCGCCCGAGTGAGGACCTAAATAAACGTCTCGACAGTGAAAGGAAATTTTAATGGAAAACAGCGCTCCTGGTCCTGCGAGCGTTATGGCTGGCAGTTGTGTCGGGCAAAGACCAATTTAGTCAACTCCGAAATGATAAGATTATTTCCTTTTATTTGCGATGTTGTGTGCCAGGGGTTTCCTGCCCTCCTGTCTCCCGCCATTCTTATCCTATTCCCTCCTGCCTCCCTCGCATTTCTGACCGATACTCTAGTTCGATATTTATCCTCAAACCCGAAAGATACTACACAGACAGAGGGCTGCGTAATCTCTTATATCTTGTTGAAATTTACTGTTGGTGAAGGTTAGAAGACATAGCAGGAACGCCATTCTTTAAATTGTAACCTCTGGCAGCAGCAAGTGAGTGGAGTGGAGAGACGTGGGCGGCTCTTAACATCGAGGTCTTCAGAGCCGACGAGGGNGATGTGGGCGGCTCTTAACATCGAGGTCTTCAGAGCCGACGAGGGTGAAGCGAGGTGAGGATGGAGCAACGTTGGAATGAAGGAGGAAGGGGAAACTGGAGATCCCCGGGAAAACTCGACGACCAGTGGGCATCGTCCGGCACGCTTTCCACGTGCGAAAATCCGGGAGCGACCCCGCCGGGAATCTAACCCGGTTAGNCCAGTGGGCATCGTCCGGCACGCTTTCCACGTGCGAAAATCCGGGAGCGACCCCGCCGGGAATCTAACCCGGTTAGCCTAGGTGTGAGGCGAGTAGTGTAACCTACACCACCGTGGCGCGGTAATCTAAGTGACTTTTCTGTAACGTTTAAGTGTGATGGTTTGCGCCTGACTCGGTTTGCATTCAGTTAAACGCGTTCATAGATCTTCAAGTATACTTTCGTGATGATCAGTTTCGTGATAATTCACAATATTTTCATTACGAACAGCATTAAAGATCATGGACCATATAAATGCCCTAATTTCAAATACGATATAAAATTGCCAGTTTTCTAAAATCTCGAATCTTCCGTGGAAAGTAATGAGTTTGAACATTGTGGAGCTCATGACAATGAGTACTTAAAAACGGCACGGAAATCTATGAAAATTGTTTTGGAGAGTGTTTCAAGCACCTTGTAACAAATTATTGTAAAGAAGCTTAAGATATATTAGAAATTACTTTACTAGTGTATGTGTGTGTGTGTGTGTGTGTGTGTGTGTGTAGTGACGGAGCAGAATCGAATGACACTGTCTATTTTACTGCGTAAATATATATTATACAAGCTTGTATTTTAAGTAAAAAAAAGCACTATGTCAATATTAGCTTTGAGGAAGCGCATAGAAAAATTAACAATTTTTTTTATCGTGGGACAATATAAAAAAAGTTTAAAAAATAGTGGCCATGTACTGTGGTTAACACCTGTATTTTCAGCGACGGGAACTTCGTTAAAACTCTCTAAAATTCCCTGCGCGTTTATTCGAAAAGAGAAATTCTAGAGGCCATTCTAAATCGCAGGGAATCCTTTCGCCGACAAGCCCCTCATTAAGAGCGGCGAAGTGCTCCACTGTTTCCGACGCTTCCCGGGAGATGGCAGTTCCGCGCCGTACCCCCTCCCCCTCCAAACGCCANGTGTGTGTGTGTGTGTATTGACGGAGCAGAATCGAATGACACTGTCTATTTTACTGCGTAAATGTATATTATACAAGTTGGTATTTTAAGTAAAAAAAAGCACTATGTCAATATTAGCTTTGAGGAAGCCCATAGAAAAATTAACAATTTTTTTTTATCGTGGGACAATATAAAAAAAGTTTTAAAAAATAGTGGCCATGTACTGTGGTTAACACCTGCATTTTCAGCGACGGGAACTTCGTTAAAACTCTCTAAAATTCCCTGCGCGTTTATTCGAAAAGAGAAATTCTAGAGGCCATTCTAAATCGCAGGGAATCCTTTCGCCGACAAGCCCCTCATTAAGAGCGGCGAAGTGCTCCACTGTTTCCGACGCTTCCCGGGAGATGGCAGTTCCGCGCCGTACCCCCTCCCCCTCCAAACGCCATGTTCACCCTCTCTCCCCCCTCCCAAATGTTCTTCACACTGGCGAGACAATGAGCTATGCGTGCGGTCCCGCTCCGCGAACTTTGCCCGGGTACCCCCACCCCTCCCCTGGGGAGGGAGGACTGCGGCCACCGCTGGTGGGAGAGAAGGCGGAGGAGGGGAAGGGACGAGCCGCACTAATAGCCTCGCATGGGCTAATGAGTCCTGTGTGCTCGGTCCTTCCCTGGGGAGGGACAGGGAATGTGGCGGCATGCCTCTTCTCTCTCTTCTTTAACCCCCCTTCGCTTTCTCGCACTCCCAGCAGGTTGGTATCGGGTACTTTCCTATTCTCTCCCCCCTTCAAACCATCTCAACAGTGTTCACCAACACACCTCGTTCGTCAACTTGCGATGGAGTCCGAAGGCATGGGCAGTAAGTCGCAAAACTACACAACTCAATTTGTTTGTGATCTCGCTAGATTTAAGTCTTGTGTGTTAGAATTAATCTCACCGATTGCTGTTTCATATCTCCTTATCACACTCTCTGGTAGGAATATCGCTTGCAATTTTTAAATTCTAAGACTGAAGTAAAGTGAAGCATTGACCGTGCAGTCAGAAGCTGAGGACCGCCAATCTTGGCTCCGATCAGAAGTGCACCCACGTCGTGGCTCTCAAATTTACAGACTGCTTCGTTTAGAAATCACTGCAAATACGTCATGAGTCCTGTCATCTTCTGGTGCTAGAAATATGGCCACAGAGAAATAATTCAGAGTTATTCAAAATGATGTGATCAAATTGCAACCTTTACCGTCAAATATCTAGGTGCGCAACTCCAAGACAGTTTGCAGGAAATGAACTACCAATGTTCAAAATTACGCATGTGATTTTAGAGTGTCCTGGCACACATATCGATTCTACGTATTTTGTAGCGTGTTTGAATAATCCTGTAAGACCTCCCGGTCGATGAGTTTTCTGAATACCTGTAGTGCTGATGGAATTGGGAGTACACGAACACTTTCTCTCACGTAGCCCAATACGACCAATTGAAGCGGGTGAAGGTCTGGTCTTCTTGGGGGTCATTTCAAAGGTGGCTTGTCCACTCTGCAGCACGACCAACCCATGGACGTGAGAGACGTTCGTTAAATCTCGGTCGTGTTGAATTTTTAACTTATGTGCCATAACTTTCTTTTCAACGAAACAATGAGATATTTCTTATTTGAGCAAGTTTAAATTTTACAAATTCCTTCAAATGTAGTCGTCAAATTTAATCCCCACATTATCTGGTTACTGCAAAACAGCAAGCATATGTTGATGATTTAAAATTGATATTGCAATAAATCAGTTATAATTACTAGACAAAAGTTCAGAATTTGTGTTTATTTTACAGCATAATGTATTTTGCCAGAGAGGAATAGTCGTTATTTAAAAATAAGCGTCCCTTCCTGTTGCGAAATAAACTCCTCCCGTTTTGGGTCAACTGTGGTGGTAACTATTCCATCAGCATTTCGAGGTACAACAATACCCATCAACGTTGCCTCTGTGAAAGCAAATGGTCGGTCAGTTCACGTTAAGAGCGGCTACTGGATACTAAATGTTGCGCTATTGTAGCTGTGTTTCCTGGTAACGAAGCACTCGTAGAAATACTTCTGATAAGCAGCCACAGCATTAAAGGCTGATACTTAAAACGTGAAGCAGATCTGAAAGAGATTAATGTACTGTAATGTGATCGCACAGAAGACAACTTGAACTCGAATTTGGTCATTACTATTCATTTGAAAAAAAGTATGTATTGAACGTCCGGTATAATAGACAACTGAATTTGGTAACTTAGTTCTGAATAAGGCGGTATCAGAACTCACTTCTTTAGCATGGTTGCTGGCACATCATTTCATGGTAAGGGGTATTCTGTTTTTCAATTTGGGTGATGCAGGGATATGGAATTTCGTTTTATGGAATTTCCTACCCTCTTATCTATAGGACACAAAACTGGGGCGTTTTGAGGAGAATGATTAATTTCAAATGGAGCAATATTATAATGACACAGGTCATAAAATTATTGAACATAGTTGAAAATTACTTGATAATATTGGATATATTTCACTTTTTACAGTGGTATGGCCAGAATGCCAAATTGTGTTCGTGATGCAGGTGTATAAAGACAAAACATTTGTCTAATAATGCCACATTTAAATGCACATATCTTATGTACTAATCATACATCGAAAGCAATTATGAGTTGCGTGTAATACGCAGACTACCAGCCATACTTTTACATTGCTATTTTTATTTCCAAAATAGGAATATGTGTCTACGAATAGCTATAGCTCCAAAGAGTTTGAGTAGACGAAGATTTTCTAACAACTTATTTTAAGAAAAAAATTATTTAATAATTTATTAAATTTAGTAACTAGGCTGTTTGTTATAATGCGAAGAAGCGGCATTCAACTATGTTCTAATTTAGTACCATTATAGTGCATAACTCCGACACTGTTTTTTCTATTTCTCCTGACACCGTATTCAAAATAGTGACTAACGAGCTATCTTAGGATTACATTCTATGGAACATAATATGGAGATGCTGAATTGTCTACAAACAGATAGGTGTAGCGTGGAACATGTGGCCTACCTTTAAGCCACCAATTTGAACCTACACTAATAGCTTTGCGAATTTCCCAGTGCAAGGTGCACAACCTTCATACCTTCTCGGTCGCGGTTGTCCTGCAAACCGACTGCTGCACAGAAATGTGCAACCCAAAGTTTGTGCCTTTAAACATGGCTTTAGTCTATTCGCGGTGTCCTCACACCTTTCCAATCAAACCTTTGACGTGTTTGGTAGTTCCCTAAACATGCAATGTATAACAAGCGTTTTATACGTGTGATAACAAAAAAAAAAAAAAAAAACATCAAAGTGCCGTGTTTTTTGTTAAAATAAACTTTTATGTTTATTTTATCTATAAATTATAATATTTAATCTATTATTTATATGAATAAAAACAGCTAGGAATGCTCTTATACAAAATATGATCACACTAAGTGCGCACGAATGCGGTGCGTTGCGCCTTTGGTGTAATTTTCTAGGCATAGTTAACCTTTGTTTGCATTCGGCGGAGGAATATCCTGGGAAAAGAACAACCAGGGCTTTAGAAAAGTTGGAAGTGACAGTGAATGGATTATACATGAAATTCGCGAGAGATATATACGGCGTAACTCAGGACTGCATGTTCAGTAAGGTGATTTGCGTCAGTAAAATTATTGGTAGGTGCCAGTGCNTGGTTACTGCAAAACAGCAAGCATATGTTGATGATTTAAAATTGATATTGCAATAAATCAGTTATAATTACTAGACGAAAGTTCAGAATTTATGTTTATTTTACAGCGTAATGTATTTTGCCAGAGAGGAATAGTCGTTATTTAAAAATAAGCGTCCCTTCCTGTTGCGAAATAAACTCCTCCCGTTTTGGGTCAACTGTGGTGGTAACTATTCCATCAGCATTTCGAGGTACAACAATACCCATCAACGTTGCCTCTGTGAAAGCAAATGGTCGGTCAGTTCACGTTAAGAGCGGCTACTGGATACTAAATGTTGCGCTATTGTAGCTGTGTTTCCTGGTAACGAAGCACTCGTAGAAATACTTCTGATAAGCAGCCACAGCATTAAAGGCTGATACTTAAAACGTGAAGCAGATCTGAAAGAGATTAATGTACTGTAATGTGATCGCACAGAAGACAACTTGAATTCAAATTTGGTCATTACTATTCATTTGAAAAAAAAGTATGTATTGAACTTCTGGTATAATAGACAACTGAATTTGGTAACTTAGTTCTGAATAAGGCGGTATCAGAACTCACTTCTTTAGCATGGTTGCTGGCACATCATTTCATGGTAAGGGGTATTATGTGTTTCAATTTGGGTAATGCAGGGATATGGAATTTCGTTTTATGGAATTTCCTACCCTCTTATCTATAGGACACAAAACTAGGGCGTTTTGAGGAGAATGATTAATTTCAAATGCAGCAATATTATAATGACACAGGTCATAAAATTATTGAACATAGTTGAACATTACTTGATAACATTGGATATATTTCACTTTTTACAGTGGTATTACCAGAATGCCAAATTATGTTCGTGATGCAGGTGTATAAAGACAAAACATTTGTCTAATAATGCCACATTTAAATGCACATATCTTATGTACTAATCATACATCGAAAGCAATTATGAGTTGTGTGTAATACGCAGACTACCAGCTATACTTTTACATTCCTATTTTTATTTCCAAAATAGGAATAAGTGTCTACGAATAGCTATAGCTCCAAAGAGTTTGAGTAGATGAAAATTTTCTAACCACTTATTTTAAGAAAAAAATTATTTAATAATTTATTAAATTTAGTAACTAGGCTGTTTGTTATAATGGGAATAAGCGGCATTCAACTATGTTCTAATTTAGTACCATTATAGTCCATAACTCCGACACTGTTTTTTTTTTTATTTCTCCTGACACCGTATTCAGAATAATGATTAACGAGCTATCTTAGGATTACATTCTATGGAACATAATATGGAGATGCTGAATTGTCTACAAACAGATTGGTATAGCGCGGAACATGTGACCTACCTTTAAGCCACCAATTTAAACCTACACTAATAGCTTTGCGAATATCCCAGTGCAAGGTGCACAACCTTCATACCTTCTACGGCGAGGTTGTCCTGCAAACCAACTGCTGCACAGAAATGTGCAACCCAAAGTTTGTGCCTTTAAACATGGCTATAGTCTATTCGCGTTGTCTTCAAACGTTTTCAATCAAACCTTTGACGTGTTTGGTAGTTCCCTAAATATGCTATGTATAACAAGCGTTTTATACTTGTGATAACAAAAAAAAACATCAAAGTGCCGTGTTTTTCGTTAAAATAAACTTTTATGTTTATTTTCTGTATAAATTATAATATTTAATCTATTATTTATATGAATAAAAACAGCGAGGAATGCTCTTATACAAAATATGATTACACTAAGTGCGCACGAATGCGGTGCGTTGCGCCTTTGGTGTAATTTTCTAGGCATAGTTAAGCTTTGTTTACATTCGGCGGAGGAATATCCTGAAAAAAGAACAACCAGGGCTTTAGATAAGTTGGAAGTAACAGTGAATGGACTAGACATGAAATTCGCGAGAGTAATATATGACATAACTCAGGACTGCATGTTCAGTAATGTGTTTTGCGCCAGTAAAATT
>NQII01006474.1:62768-76710 GCA_002778355.1 Clitarchus hookeri | reverse complement strand
TCGTGGTTCTACTGTGGCTCTAGCATCAGTCTATGGGGCTAACACGAGTTCCTGCGGACACTGTGGTGTCGTGTTAGATGGACCGGAGCAGCACGGCGGATGGGCGGTTATTGATGCCCGGGCTGTGTCGGGGAAGTACCAGAGGTGGCAGGTCCATCACCCTGGCTTACCTCCGGCTCTCCGGCAGCTAATCGGACCCGGGACGGACATGCGGTCACCCCCCTGCCCCCTCCCTGGCACTTCCGCTTCCGCCGCGGCGATTTCTTGGCGGCCAACCGACCCCGGGGATTAAGATCTCAGACCTTCTCCAGCTTCCGAACTCAGGGCACTGACGTCAGCTTCGGAGCTCGTAGTGTGGTCGCTGAACTTAGGAGCACCATAGACTAAAGATGAGGTACACCGATCTCGCTGGCTGCGCACAACCAGTCTCCGTGTCCCAACATTGAACTGCTTTTCTGCCAACACGGCGAGCGAAGACCGCGTGAATCGTATTTGAGGTTAGAACACTGTTTCGTTATCAGGCTTTTTAAAAATTTTTTTATTCTTCCTCTAACCAATTTGTAATGCAGTTTAATTAAGTTCAAATTGGTGAAATTATTTTATNGTGGTCGCTGAACTTAGGAGCACCATAGACTAAAGATGAGGTACACCGATCTCGCTGGCTGCGCACAACCAGTCTCTGTGTCCCAACATTGAACTGCTTTTCTGCCAACACGGCGAGCGAAGAACGCGTGAATCGTATTTGAGGTTAGAACACTGTTTCGTTATCAGGCTTTTTAAAAAATTTTTTTATTCTTCCTCTAACCAATTTGTAATGCAGTTTAATTAAGTTCAAATTGGTGAAATTATTTTATTAATATAAAATGACTTTTCACTTAAAACTTAATATATAAACAAACACGTTCATATATGTTGACCGTGTGACATTGGCAGTTGCGTTGTGATCCTTTGAGGATATGTCAATGTTGTGTACATGCGCAGAAGACGAGTAAGCGGACTACCTCATCTTAAGTCTATGGGTAGCACCCACGTAAGAGAGTAACCTTCTATAACCCATTCACGGTTACTTCACACTTTTCTGAAGCCCTGCTAAGTTATACTTCCAAGATATTCCTCCGCCGCGTACAAACTAAGTTCAACTAAGTCTACAAAATCCCACCAAAGGACTGAATTCGTGCGCACTCAGTTGTAATAATATTTTACATTAGAACTGTATTTTGCTAGGCGCTACCAACACACATATTTTCTCTCTGTTTTTATTCATAATTATTGTAAATTAAATATTATAATATGTAAACAATATGTAGGTAAAACTTAAATTTAAGAATAATAAGATACCTATGTGTTAACAGAGGTATAAAAAGCTTGCGATGCATGGCGTATTTTGGAAATAACTAAACACGTCGTACATGGGGTGATTTTTCAAAGGTTTGATTAAAAAAGTGTGATGAAACCGCGAATATACTATATAGTCTATTAACAGTATCTGCACACATTTTTAAACAAACCTTTGAAAAATCAATCCATCTATGACGCACTTGTTTGTTTCTTAACACTGCCATGTGGCACAAAGGTTCTATGAGCCTACTCCTGTTAACATAAAAGTATCTTATATTGTATTATATTTACCATTTCCTTATATTTTATCTATAAACTGTAGTATTTAATTTATAATTGATATGAGTATAAAGAAGGAGAAAAAAAGGTATGTTGGCAATGTTTAGTAAGACATAGTTCTCACTGTGATTCAGTAAACCCGGACAAATCAAGGGAACAGGAGTGATGCGTCAGCATCCGGGCTAGGGGAAGAATCCAAAACACGTTGCAACAAGAATAGTTTATAAACCATAGCATAGAAGCAACAGTGTATCTTCCATCCCGACTGCTCAATATTCGAGACTTTAACGCCACCGAGAAACTACATAACGCTTGATAACACCTTGGACGGAGTCTGTCTGTGGACCCACGCCGAGAAGAACAAACCTCAAGATGCAGCTTCATTTTCATTTTGCCTCTCGTCGCTTCCCCTCACATGCTGTTCAACATACTAAATAGAATATTTGCACCAATTTTTAGGTTTACAATATTTTTTTTTTACAGGTTTCCATAAAGTGTTTAAAATACCTGGGGTATTGGTACATACAGAATACTGTAGGTATTCAGATACGTACATAACTTTGCGATTATTTAATAAAAATATAATTCTCTATCTATTCGTGGTAAACCTTTGAATTTTACCTTCAAATAATATATAAATTAAAATACGAATTATCTATCCGATCTAACATATCTTATGTGCTCATAATGAACCCCGATTCCATGTTACCAGCAGTAAGTGTTTCACAATCTAAACATAGCTTTTTCATTCGTCAATGCTGCGGTGTGGCGTATAATTTACACAACCAAACGCTATGCCCATTATGTAACTGTTGGTAATGCAAATTTTACGAATAACATCAAGGGGCCCGCCTGCCTGGAAATTTTTTCGGCGTTTGATGCGGAGAAGCGTGGGAGCGAGCGATAAGGGCGACACTGCCACGCGCTGCAAGTGCGCCATCGACGCTACGCGCAGGGCTCTGAATTGGCGTGCAGTGTTCACGTCGCGATGCGTGTACCTGTGGATTCTAAGTGGCGATCCTGTAATTTTATTGGTGGTAAGTATGAAGCAAGGTTCAATACATGCCTCTCGATTACTTATGTGTGTATATAACGCGTATATTTTGAGATACAGAGTTTTTAAAAATTCTTTTTTAACTAGGGTACGCTGGAGTGCTCCAAAATGGTGTCTCTAATGGGCGTGACATCTTGGAAGTAGCCGAGAGGCATAGTATGACGTATGCGTTCTTTTCCTATGACTAGCACATTGGACGCACTTTGCAACGCAGTTCGAGCGCTAGGCAGATGGGAGCTTTAAGATTACCTGTGTTTCTAACATTTGAAAACTGATGACATAGAACGTGTTTGTTACTCATCCACAATTACACAACTGATGATGAAAGCACTACCGTAAAACTTCACAAATTACACAATTTCTAGTGGTCCCACTAGAGTTAAACTGAATGGTCCCTACATATTACTGGTTTCCATACTACCAGCAGGGTTCCATATTACCACATACATCTTCGTGTATTTTACGCGATACGAATGTTACTGACGAAGTAACGGAAGGTGAACAATAACATGTCCTGCAAAGCCGATTACATATGGGAAAGATACTAAAACACCACGAAATTCTTCTGATTTAAAGAACATAACTATCATTACACAGGCTAAAATATTGTTTCACGTAATCCTAGTTTAACTTCCGTATTTATATAGGCCTACATTATAAATTTCACATTAAAATATAACACTTAAATTAAAATATATAACTACCTTGTACAAAATATTTAATTATAATTAGTGTATTCGCTTATGTTGACGCAAATAATCCAATAATACAAGGAATAGCCAAAAGTAAATTTTCGGAAAGAGCATAAGGAATAAGATAGTCATGTTTTATTTTAACGTTCATCCCTGGAAAGAGTAACCCCTTAAGATACAAATTAATTTTTATTTTCAGTGATGAAAGCGAAGAAATTCTTAGTGTGCACTGTATTTACTAACATCTTATAACGACCGATGTTATGGAACCTATTGAACTTGTTTCAGTTTATCATGCATGGCAAAATAAGCAACCAGTTATATACAATACTTGGTGTTTCAGTAGCAACAAATAGCATTTCCCAGAGAAAAGCTCTGTGTGTATTGGTGCTAGCTTCTGCATTTACACAGCACACACCAAGCTGTAACCTGTTCTACAATATGTCAGTCGTGAACGAGTATACTCGGTGAAATATGTTAAGGGGTAGGTGGTGGCCGCCTGGGTAGGCCGCCGCACGGTGTGCAGAGCTCCAGCTGAAAACGTTTTATTAAAAATCCGTCCCACCTGTCTGAGTGAGGTCTGCTTACCAATAGCATATAAGAAACGTTACGCGTCTGTATACGTTTTTCAGTTCCTCCATTTCTCTCTAAAGCATTTTTTTGTGATAGTGAAAATGGCTCAAACGGGTGTTTTCACGGTAATTTTTATGTATGAATATTCCGGTACAAAACATTACAAAAGGAATAGGGACGTGCATCAAACATTTATTTTTATTATTACGTCATAAAATGGTAGGACCTCCGATGAAAGTATCACAGAGGCGCGTTATCGACGGCAAGACTGCACGCTAGTTCAGTGTTTTGCGCGTAGAGGCGATGAGAGAGTTGATGCTCATGTCTCGGTCGCCCATAGCGCTCCCACTCTTTTAGGCCTCAGATGCGCAAAATTCATTTAACCAGATGGCTACCTTGAGCGCTAATGATCTCAGTTTATCGACGGGGCTCGGCAGTTGAGTCTCTACGGAGCAGCAGTAAGTCAGCACTCGCCTGACGACGACACGTCACTGGCGAGTGAGAAAGTGTCTCGGGGTAGATGCGGCTAGGGGGTTGGTGTGAGGGGGTTGGAGTTGTGGAAGGAGGGATCACAACCCAGGGCCCCGGCGGTTCCTGGAAGTGTGAATACCTCGAAAGTGAAGGGAGGAGTTCTGGAGGCTGGGACACAGCTGATAAGGCCAAGAAGGCAGGGAGCAAGAAGGAACCGAGAGAGAGAGAGAGAGAGAGAGAGAGAAGCAAGATACAGCATTAGATGAGAACGGGGCGATGCAGGCTAACCGGTGAGTGCGAAAGGGGGTTGTGGCACGCTGGGGGAAGAGAGGGCGATTTTAATTTGAAGATAAAGTCCGCCCGGAAGGAAGAAGAAGGCGGCTGTAAAGAAAACCTGTTCAAACACGGGATTAAAAGAGTTTTCGGGGGAGACGCACGCTGACTCTGTGGTGTAGCTGGCGGAGTCGGGGAACTGCTTACAAGATAATCTCCCACCTAGAACCGCTTCCAGCTTAGCGGCCTTAATTAAAGGGCTTTGCAATCGTTTCACAACACGCGAGCGCTGCAAACTTTAGTAACTAAAAGGAAAAACAAAAAAAAACAAAAAAATTAAACGTTTGCCATCGTTGTGGCTTTGGCGTTTGTAGTTTCGTATCGACTCAACATCAGCGTATGATCACGATCATTTGGTATAACCAGGGACAACCGATTTTAGCGAAGATTTCACGACCAGTTGTGTTTCAGAGCACTTTAACTCGGATCTACTTTCGTGATTAGATGGTTTCCGTGTTACGCGTCTAGTGTGTCTACCCGCCAATCACAGTTCCCTAATTCTGATTCGCCAGTCTAGTAAGAAAATGTCTTCTCACAAAGACTCTCCGCCAATAAGCAAAAGAAAACTGCTGATTCGCTGGTACGATGTTGAAATATAGCATGCGCGGAAATCTTTTCGTGAAATTCGGGTGTCCCTAGGTAGACAGATCTATAAACCTTTTCCAGACCGTGTGATAATACAATTTGACCTTGTCCATCGGTGTCAAACTGTATACCGAACCTCTCAATAAAACTATATAGATAGCCACGCTGAANTTCGTGAAATTCGGGTGTCCCTAGGTAGACAGATCTATAAACCTTTTCCAGACCGTGTGATAAAACAATTTGACCTTGTCCATCGGTGTCAAACTGTATACCGAACCTCTCAATAAAACTATATAGATAACCACGCTGAATCTGGTGGAGAGAATCTAAAATCGGCATTCATTCCTTGTTTAATATTTCTTCAATTTTGTGGAAAACTAAAAATATGAAGTGNAATCACGCTGAATCTGGCGGAGAGAATCTAAAATCGGCATTCATTCCTTGTTTAATATTTCTTCAATTTTGTGGAAAACTAAAAATATGAAGTNTGGAGAGAATCTAAAATCGGCATTCATTCCTTGTTTAATATTTCTTCAATTTTGTGGAAAACTAAAAATATGAAGTGCTCTTCAAAGTGAAATCTGCAAGGACTGTTATAACGGATTTGTGTATTTGAAGGTACAAGAAGCTTTTCCCGCAAGACCTGGATAATCCAAACGTAACCAATATTTTTGACGTAGAAGAGACTTCTGCTTGGTCGATATTGGTGAATACTCCTGGCCATGATTTATTGAAGACAAAATTCAAACGGTATGGTGAAATCATGATTACGTTGAAATTGTATACGACTCCAACGTAAGCTAAGTTCAGTATGCAGAAATGTCCTTGTACCGCTGATAACTCATATGGCACGACATCTGTTGGCCATATAAAAATTATGTTTAAGTCTCGGCACCACGCACTACATACGCATCTTTCATTTCCTGGTGATTTCAGTTTTTCTGAAGTAGAATTTAAAAAAAAAATTGTATATTAGAAGTTTGATTATCTACGTTACTCTGCAATACAGACATAAATCCCAAACTATTTATGTAAAATGTTTTCAGAAATAGCATAATACAAATTTTAAAATATCATTACATTCCTTTTTTTATATGCAACGTCCATACAATGCAATAAAAATAAATGCAAAAATGTTAAACAATTCGTAAAATGTAAATTTTCTACCGTCAAAAAATTTCTATAATTACTCTGAAACAGAACTTGACACCAAAAACGAAAAAAAATTCTGCATAAGAAGTGTAGCTGAGCTTCAAACTTTCCCGCTTATAACCTTGAAGCTTATAGATATTAATGCGTAGAGTGATTTTGGGAAGTCTGGCATAACGGATGTAGGAGTAGCAGCCAGAGGGGCCAACCACCGTCATCTTGAATTTTCCTGTTTTTTTTTGTCTCTTTTTCTCTAAAATCTTCCCTTTTTCCTTCAAAATTTCCCATATTTCCCTTAAAAAGCTCCGAGCCCTTCATTTACACGAAATAACCCCCCCCCCCNCCCATTTTTTTTTGTTGCAAAAACGAGCCATTGAAAGCATTCGAGGGACTCATTTTTACGCGTGACCTTGACCTTGCCATGTACGCATGACCTTAAATAAAAAAATTAATACAAAAATATTTTTTAAAAATGTAAAAAAATATATAAACAATAAAAAAAGTATTTAAATAAATTATTTAAAGATGTACATGAAGGAGATCCAGGGTTCGACGACAAGTGGATCGACCAATCTCCCGACACGACCGGGTCTCGCCAGGTCGGCCAATGTCCATCTCGTCCGCCATGTTGGATTTCGGTGACGTTGACCTTGACCCCGGTGACTTTGACTTTGAAAATCCAAAATATTGCAAAAAATCCCTAAAAAAATTGAAAAAATTTAAAAAACCGAGGCAAAAATTACACACACGTAACCCGACTGCCACCTTGGATCCAGGTGATCTTGACCTTGACCCAAGACCATGACCTTTGACCTTAAACCCAAAAATTATCAAAATAGTTTTAAAAATTCCCAAATCATTATAAAATGTGATAAAAATTATTTTAAAAATATAGATTTTTTGTTAATAATTTATTACAAAATTTTATATTCAATTTAAGTTTTGGATGTTTTGGCTTAGAAGGGACAAGAGACTGGAACCGACCAGCCGCCATGTTATGACGTCACCCAAAAATCATGTTGCGCCCAGGTGGCCTTGACCCATGACCTTGACATATAACTATGTCCTTAGATGACCATAAAAGCAAAAACTCGAGAGAAATATTGTAAAAATTAGTAATTTATTACCATCGACACCAATCCACACGTCAATCCACGCACCAATTCACGCCAATTCATACTTCATTCCACACACCAATACACACAAATTCAAACACAAATTCACACCAATCCACTCCAATCTACTCGCAAATCCTCACACAAATTCTCACCAATCCACACACCAATCTACACCAAACCACTCCAATTCACACCAATCCACACCAAAACTTACCAATTCAATCCAATCCACACATCAATCCACACCAATTCTTTGCAATCTGCTCCAAAATCCGCTCCACATGCTCCAAAATCGGCTTCACAATCTGGTCCACATTCCGCTCCACGCTCCACATGCTCCACAATCCACTCCGCAATCGTCCTCCGCAATCCACAGCGACCCATGCCAATCCTTCGATCAATCCCAACCCTTAGCAATCCTCCTCCTCAAACTGTAATATATCTGAAATAAGTGTCTTGTAATAAAGATAACAAGCCCACATGGATAAGAATTTTGTGTGATCTTTTCATAGGATGTGTTCATTTTATGGTCGTTCGTAATAGTTATGTTAGCAGTTATATGGTGGCATTAATTATTCCATCAGGCTCTTTTGTACACCCCTCAACATTTTCGTTGACTTCCCAAGCTTTAGCTAAGACAGTTTATGGCTACTCAAGATCTCACACCCATGCCCAGATTATCAAAAACTGTCATATTGCTTTTGTTGCTCATGAACATTTTTCTTATTTTTACGTACTCGAGCCTTTATAATTGTTTTTCTTTGTGTGGCTGTGCAATTCTTTTCATCTTCCTGTTGCATCCCTTGTCCATTTAATAAATATCCATGCGTTTGTTGCTTATAACTGACGTCACTAGGCAAGTTTCGTGGCCGAGGTCTAAAATCCTTAGGCTTGTGAAACCGCTATTAAAAACGGCGTTATACAATTCTCATAAACACACGTAAAGCCTTTTCCTAATGTCAAACTGCACGGAATGATTTTTAGGTATTTCCAACGGTTCAGTATTCGTAGGGGAAACCTGTACGGCTGTTAGATGTAGTCTATTTGCGGTTTCTCCACACTTTTTGAATCAAACCTTTGAAAAATCACCCCGTGTATTACTTGTTTAATTATTTACTAAATATGCCATGTATCAAAAGCGTTTTATACCTCTGTTAACATGAAAGTATCAGTTTTTCGTCAAATTAAAGTTTTACGTGTATTTCATTTATAATAAATATGATTAAAAGCGGTGAGAAAACACGTGTGTTGGTAGCACGCAGTAAGAAATAGTTTTCCTACTAAATATAATTACGACTGAGTGCGCACGAATTCGGCGCGTTGTCCATTGGTGTTGTTTTCTACGGTTAGTCAAGATTAATTTGCATGAGGCGGAGGAATATCTTGGAAGTAGAACTTAAGCAGGGCTTCAAAAAAGTGTGAAGTAACCGCGAATGGATTATAAAACTCTAAAAGTCTTTTTTTGGGTTGACAGTCCCGAAAGATGCAACGGAATCCGATAAATTTTTTTTCAGTATTACAGCTCTGTTAAGTTGGCAGCGAATTGAGTAAAATAGTTTTTAGTAATAACGTTATGATGCATTGCGAGCATTGTGTCAAATCAAGTTATTGCGCTTTACTGTTTTATCATCATTAGAGTAAAAATTGGCATATAAGTAACACATTTAGGTTTTTTTGAAATTTTATAACTCCTGCTTAAGTGTTAAATAAATTGTTTCGTTGTTTGAAATTGATTTTCTAAATATTTACGATATTACTTGCCCGTATTTCAAAGATTAACTGAAATAAACAATTTTTTTACAACAAGTAAAAAAAAGGTGAGTTTCTGGCTTTATAACTTACGCACAAGTAATGCCAAAATAATTGAATCATTCTTCCAACTAATATCAAAACGAACACTCACAGGCAGGCCAACCAGCGCCATAATATCAGAGTTTCCGTACAACAGCTGGAACACAATTCGCGGACTTCCTTGTAAGTGCAATATCGCAGCAGAGCCTTGACAGATGGTTGGCCACTGATACGTAACTGATACACATGTCACTTCAAGCACTGACTAGGAAAAATTCCCCTGGGTAATTACCGCCCCTATCTTAATGAACAGTGATCTGCCGGATATTGATACTGACAGGCCGTATGTAAATGTCCTGCGGCGGGAGAATATGTGATGATTGGATTCCACGTCCCATTTACATACAAATTACTGCTACAGTCCATTATCGTAAAACTAGCGCCGATTCGTTGCGCTGCAGCACAATTTCTGTTTCGCGTAATTACGCCAATTTTATGATGTCGGCAATTAAACTTTAACTTCGGCGAATGCAGTGAAAGATCGCAATGTTTTACTATGCACGTACTTACTGTGAACTCCAGGTGAAAAAAATTATGAGGCAATTCCGTACGTATAATCATAAATAAAACTATCACGCCCTTCGACTTGTAACACTTAGCCTATGTAGGGAGGTAAGCGTTCTTGGAAAATCGAGATTTCCGTACAAACTTTTTCAAAAAAATAATAAACTACGTGAAAGGAAACAAAAAATCCGTAATTATAATAGTGATCCATTGAATTGAAATCTGAGTTGTATTAAATTTGATAGGTAACCTCTTCCCCATTTGCTAATAAAATATTAATTTGCACAACGCGTGTGGCTACGTACTCAAAGGAATCAAACTTCATTATTCACATTCAGCCCGGTGTTCCAGAATTTGGTAAGATCGAATACCTGGCACTCCACTATTTTCCCAATGAAGGGATTTTTTATTTGAAGCTAATAAAGAATTTGGTTACCTGGAACAATCAATCTCCATTATTACAAAATTTGTCGCGACAACGAAATCAGCTTGGTCCAGAACAGGCATTTATTTGGTTGGCTGTAGGGTAATTGGTTCAACTGACTGCCCTCGTCCAAAAATACGGCTGTAGAGTTTGTATTTTAATTTCCGTGACAATTAGGATAGCAACAGTGTTATTTGTGCATTTATTGTTTGTAGGAGCCTGCATACAAGGCAAAAGAGTGGGGTCAATGTAGGTCTTTCTCATGCCAAGGTGCAAGAGCAAATGGTAAAGTTTGTACAAACTAGCAACTGATAAGCCTGCCGCGTCATAGATAACACGATTAGGCGGGTGGTGCAAAGGTGACCGGACGATACAAGGTCACCCCAAATGACTGTGGAAGCAATACATCTCATTGCTCTGGGCAAATGTGTGTACCTGATTGTTAACAGGTGTTCCCTGGTTGGCATTAAAAATTGAGAACGAATTAATATATTCAAATTTTGTGTTATGTTGGTTGTTGGATAAATATGCATTAATAGTTTATATAGTATGTCTATGGTGATGAGTATTGTAATAAGCATTGCATTTTCAATAAATCCAACTAAATTTGAACCAGGAATAAAGAAATAACAAATGCAATATTGCGGGTGACTCGGGCTTTTAAACCACAACTTGCAGGGTGGAGCCGCAGAGGGCGGGTGTGTAACGGAGGGGGTAGTAGGGGCCTAGCAAGCGACGTCAGGGCTGTGATCCTGTAATTAGTACTGCCGCAGTGGAGAGACGGCGCCACGTACACTGACGAGGGTGGAGAGTGGGTGCCTCCTTCTTTATCTTCTTTACCGCGGGCGATACAGGGGCGAGGGTCACGTTCCCTAGGAAAAAAATCAAGCCCGGGATCGATTATGTTAAGGCGCCCGCCTACATGGCGCCTGAACTGTGGTGCAGTGTGTTCGAAATATACGATTTCTCACGAAACTAATGAACGTTCCGCATTTGAGAATCATGCCGGACGATGCCGCTGGTTGGCGGGTTTCCTCGGGGATCCCCCATTTTCCCCTGCCCGAGCATTCCGGCCCTGCTCCATACCCATCTCGCTTCACCCTCATCGGCTCTTAAGACATCGAAATCTCTTCACTAACTCACTCACTCACTTACTATTTAACGTGCGTCTGATGTGCTCATCTACGTAAAGAACACGCACTTCAGACGAGGCCTGTTGAGTGCTTTCACGACGTCACGCATTTTAGAAACACCGTTTCAGATCACTCCAAAATGGCTAAAAACGTCGCTTCTCAAAATATACGCATCAGGCACACACAAAACTACTCAAGTACCACGCACTGAACCTTCTTACAGACTCTCTACCAATAAAACAATAGTGTAACCGCTGAAAGTCCCATAGGCACACGCAGCACGAGGACACTGCGCGCCAGTTCAGAGCCTTGCGCTTAGAGGCGACGGTGCACTTGACACACGTGGCAGGGTCGTCATTATCGCCACCGCGCTTCGCGTCCTCAAACGCAGAAAAAACAGCCTTAACCGTCTGGCGAGAGAGGTTTTCTGCAAACCACGCCGGGCAGCGCAGATACTCACGCATTAACAAAACGTTTACAAACTTAAGATACTTTTGCTAGAGGCTGTTCGGGGTTAACTGCTTTATGTTCGTTATAGACAATCTACATGTTGCACATGCATATTATATTTGACCGGTACTGTACTCTGCGAGGCTCAGAGCATAATGTTCTTCCTTGTGAATAACTTATTCCTAAACCAAGCTACAGGTCTAGGTTATGACTGGTTCATATCACTGATCATAGAACACAAAGTCTACAGGTTACTGGTTGTGATAACGGAACAAGTTCTTTGCCAGATAAAATGCAGCACGCATCAAAAAAAGTTATCTTTGCTGCTGCACCAGGAATTATAAATTACTTTTGGAATTAAAGTGTAAACTGAGCATTTCTGTAAGGATCAACTATTATATACATCCTTCCGCCATATTGAAAATAAACGTTGTTAAGGACCCTATCACTTTATTTATGCGCCCATCAAGTGAACACGTGAAAATTTAAAGATAGTAAATATAGTACTTATATAATAATTCCTAGCGATATTGTGACGGCACGTGGTTCATCGGAAGAAGAAAACTTAACGCAATTCCCGCATGTGCTCACTCTCATTGGGTAAACTCCAAATTCTCAGCCATTGTGTGAGCCGTTAAAGGTGCAGTGAGGTTAGGTTTCCGAAACTGTCATAATTTCCTGGTCTGTCAGGTAAAGTACTCACTCGCATTTATTTCCTAGTGAGAGGTGACATCCCCGAGAAAGCAGGTCGTCATAGTGTTGTGATCTTTTCTCTATAAAGTGTGCACTTTTGAGGCCCTAGTAACCTCTTCCTTTCAGCGATTTTTAATCCTTCAACCACCTTTTAAAATAAATATTGACATGTAAGTAATAAACACAGTGTGTATGTTCCGCCGCATTCAGAAGTTAACGTCTAAGGCTATATTTATCGAATATTATTCCAAATGAGTGGACTTTCAAAAGTGCTCACTTTACCGTGAATAGCCTATACTCAACATTCAACATTGATCAAATGAACAGTGCACGCCAGCTTAGTTTGCGGGCGACGAGCAAGCTAAGTGGATAATTACTTATGAGCATTAACATAATTATTTCCAATAAGAATAGCTGTTTAACTTGGGACAAATGTTTTAAATTATGGGCAGATTAATTGTCCGTGAAGTTGCTAGAATTCTTCGAATGTTACTTTCTTTTCATACGACAATAGCCACCCGGCGCATCACTGAAGTGATGAAGCGCACGGCAATGTAAACGTTACATATGGCGGAAGAATACACAACATGCATGCAAGTAGATCTTAGGCAGGGCTTTCAAAAGTTCTCAGTTCACCGTGAGCAGCATATAGTGGGTTGCATTTCTATTTGGCGCTATCTTCCAGAACATTTAAGTTTGGTTTAAAGCCTGAAAGCAGAACTTCAGCAGGTTTTCAAGAAGGCTGAAGGTAACAACGAGCATATAGTCTATTCGCGGTTTCTTCACACTTTTTTTAATCAAACAATTGAAAAATCACCCCGTTAATTATGCGTTTGGTTGTTGCCTACATATGTCGTGTATTACAAGTGTTTTACTGTATACTTGTGTTAACATAAAAGTACGTTATATTTATTGAAATATAATTTTTACTCATACTTTATCCATAAATTATAGCATCTCGTTTATAGTTATTATGAATAAAGACTGGTAGAAAATAGGTGTGTTGGTAATGCCTAGCAAGAAATGTTTCTTTGCGAAAATGTTACTATTGTAAGTGCGCACGAATGGGTGTAATCTTCTAGACTCCGTTAAGCTTTGTTTGCACGAGGCGGAGGAATATCTTGGAAGTAGAACTTCAGCGAGGCTTCATAAAAGTGTGAAGTAAACGTGAATGGCCTATACCATAGACACTATGCAGTGGATGAGAGTACCGCCTTCGTGACGCAGTATATTCGCGGGTGTTCATCTGGCAGATCGCCCTCGCAGGAAATTTGCGTCTCTCGGCCTCCCCCCCC
>NQII01006474.1:39121-60677 GCA_002778355.1 Clitarchus hookeri | reverse complement strand
GGGGGGGGGGGCAACATGTCACCGATGGGCAGTAATTCACTTCTCATCGCAAGGATTGAAACATACTCCGGGCTCTATATACTGGGGAAACTTTGGGGGGGGGGCACCAACCCCCCTTCTCCCTCTTCTGCTTCAACCCCCCACCCCCACAACCCTTTCATAACGCAGAGTGCTGCGTTCCGTGTTGTAAATTCTGCACCCCCTCCCGAAACCCATCCTTGCCGTGTACAAATATTCGCGCTGATTCATATGCTCCAGTATTTTACAATTTCCTAGGCGGTCGCGTGGGGCGATTTCCGCGCGGTTATTACCGGTTTGCGTTGTTGGCGCGGGAAAAACGCACATCTACGGCCGCTGGCTTCAAAAGCCCGTGTCGCCCGCCATATTTAATTTTTTTTTATTTATTTCCTCCTAATTCAAATTTAGGAGTATTTATTGAAAAATTTGCGAGAATAGAAGCTTAGCTAGTTACTTTATCAATCATTAAAAAAAATGATATATGAACTACTAACCCATATTTATGCAACAACTAACCTAATATAAAATTATACATATATTAATTCATTCTCACCTTTCAATAACAATCAGGTACAAAAATTTGCACATAAACATGAAATGTAATGCTTCTATAACGAAACACTTTCAGTAATGACCCTGAGTCTTATGGTACGATACTAACAAGAATACTTTCTGTGTAAAGTGCGATGCAACCTCTTAAACGTGCGTTAAGCATGGGCTTCGAAGATTCGCGAAAATTGAGTTGATTCTCCACCTACCACCACGTGCTACAGGCAGGGGCAGTTCAACTAGGCTACTAGCGGTCAACTGAGCACTCTTGAAAGCTCTGCGTCAGATATTTTCTCATTTGTTGTCCTTCTGTCGCGTGTAAAATTTACGTTACCGTGAGCCTGGTTACTTAATTCATGCGGCAGTCGAGGAAAAATGTGTAGTTGTTAGCAATATAAATGTTTTACTAATATGCCAATTCGTACTCTACCAACTTGATTTGCCATACATTTAAGCATTACACTCGTAATACAACATCAAAAATGGAAAATATTTTAAGTAATTCGTTGCCAACTTAACTGGGGTCCTGCATGCCAGGGCGTGTACAGTATTATATGACAGCTAACTGACAGTATTTTTTTCTCCAAAGTTTTATATTAAAAGAGCTGTCTTTAGAGTGAACAGCTGACAGTTACTTTAGAAAAAATATTCCTGCTCGTTGTTGAATGTATCTAAATGTAATTACTGAGGGTAATGCCTGTAATAGTTAATAATGGTCACATCCTGCTTATTCAGTCAAGCATAAACATGTAAGCCGGGAACCCTGGCATAGACACTAAATAAAAGTGAGGTAGACTTAATTTGGTAGCGAGCATTAAATCAACACGAGAACTGTCAAATTTACTTGTTTTCAAAAGTGACGAGCCGTTGGTTTTCATTGGTTCATTTACAATAAACTGCACCCTTAAAGAGAAAACATGAACAATTTGCATATCTGAACATTGTATTTGTGTTACGACTTAGTCAAAAGTCGTGTACCAGTACACCAAAACATTTATTTATGTGTGTCATAAGCTGATGACGGTCAATTGAGCGTTTTTTTTAAATAATCAACCTATGAAAAATGTCACTGCCCGTGCCTGCATATATTTTAACGGATACACTGACTGGCATAGGCCCAGTCAAGTTGGCAACGACGGAGGGAAACCAGTTCCGTTTATTAACGTTCAATTGAAAGTGTTGGGTAAACGTTTGTGAATACTGAAATGCTTTCTTTTGCCTTCAGGTTTTTTAATGCATACAAGTATAAGAAAAAGTAAATTTGTAAAATACTTACTTTTGTAATATCTTCACAGTTTCAGTTGATCGACGCAGGAATAAAGTGAGCAGGCACATGGCAATGTTAATTGTACACATGGCGGAAGAATACACAATGAGCATACAAGTAGCTCTTAGGCAAGGTTTTCAAATGTGCTCAGTTTTCCGTGAACAACCTGCAACCTAAGTGCAATCCACGTGATTTTGAAAGTTGCATAAGAAGAAAAGTAGTTCAGTCTAAGGCCTGAAGTATTTTTGGTTGCCCCAACAAAATATTTTGTTGACTAAACAAAACTTGATAAAAGCAACAAAATAAATTTTGACCATCAAACAAAATACACGATTGAATTAACAAACCTCTGTGTTGGGCCAAAATAAATTAGCCTGCCAACAAAATATTTTGTTGAATCAACTGCATATATTTGTTTGGCCACTCATTTGACTGCCTTCGTTCGAAAATACAGCTCGAGAGTTTGTTAGTCTAATGTGTGGCAATTAGGACAGTAACGGTGTTTGTTAGTGCTTCTATTGATGCTTGCTAATGGTATAAACATCCTAATAAAACAAGTTCAACAGGAAACTAAAAAGCAAAGTTGTGAAAATTTAAATATTCATTTGCGCATACTGTAGAGTAATTGAAATGTATATACTTTAGAACACATTAATTCTTTTTTGAAAAGTTGTCAATTTAGCTGAGATTGTTCGAGCATAACGCTCGGGCTCAGCTGATCTAGGTTCGAATCTCGATCGCTCTTGTTTCTTTCATGTTAACTGAAACTGTTCGATGTACGTACCTAGATCCAAACAAATCTTTAGTTGCTCCCAACAAAATAATTCATTGCCCCTAAACAAACAATTAATTTGGTTGCGCCAAACAAACTTTGTATGATTAAATAGAACCTCTTTTCGCAGTGCACGGCGATGGTTACATCCGCAGCTGGCATGCGCACTCTATACGTCTCCACGCTCTGGCATACTCCAGTGGCGATTGGTTTAGCTCCCTTGGGAGGAGTACGAGTGATGTCTTGCGATAGTTCCTTGTCTTGCCGCATAACGGCGCCACGAGAACATATTGCCGACTATTGCGGTGCCTCGTGCCAGGCGTTAGAAAAGGAGAGAGAGATATTTTGATGGCCTCGTTCCTACAGTGCTCCTTACTCTACACTCAGTGCTGCCAACTGACGTCTTGATGTCATGCATCACCCTTCATGTCAGCTTAATGCGTCACGGCGTTTCACACTTGGCGTACAATACATCATCATTACTGATAGGTAATCGATACGTAAGACGTAGACCACCTCCAGTTTCTGCCAAGGATGGAGACCTAGTGACGATTATTTCGAAAGGTGGACGTTAAAAGCGTTTTGAGGTCTGACTATATGTTACTATGTTTATTTCTTTAAGGGGGGGGGGTGTTAATGGAGTTTGTAAGTTGTTTATAAGATCTCAGCAAGTCGTAACACTTCACATTCGAACATGTACCTTTACAACTTATTGCACTTTGGCCAATGACCCTTTATAAGTAATTGTTTGGTTATTACGGGAGTGAAGATGAATTGTTTATAGACACATTACTGGATTACCCAGGATTGCTAGAGTCTCACAGCAGGATTACACGACCCCGAGGTTCAAAATACACGCCATTTTGAACACATTTTCTCAAAGACGATAGAAGCATTTCCTTTGAATTCGTCACACCCGACACAATTTACTCTTGTTTAAATTGCCTTGTATTTCGTTTAGCCGATACAATACTTAAAGAGTGTTTTCCAACTGTCACTTAACAAATGATCGTATAATATAATTTAATGAACAAAATTAACAACGTATATTTGTAAATTTGATTTCGTTTTACACTTCGACTTTTAAGCTAAAAAAAATTACTACATTTAACTAATATAATCACCTCCATAATTATTTTGATGGTATTCATTGTAAATGCGTAAATAAATAAAAAATTTATAATACACAAAATATATATCCAACGTCGAAATAAATATTTAATAAAGTAAAGAGAACTAAAATATTATAAACATGTATTTTGACTTTATGGCATAGTAGTTTTAATTTAGTAACGATAAAGTGAATGCGGCATTATTGCAAATTAAAACTATTTATTTTAAGAACCACTGGCATTTTTGTTTTGTAATTTTAAAAGAGTTCAGTTTCCGTGTTGAACCGAACAGCCACACAATTTGAAAACAAGTGACGACTTAAGTGTTCTAAATTGAAGACTACAAACAACAAATGACGAAATGGAAATATACAAAGTGCCAAACCAATTGTTTTAACACAGTTTAAGGCCATTTTCAATTTGGTTCTTTTTTTACTAAAAATATTACTTGACCTGTGTATTAAAACAATGACTTATTGGGTAAATGAGTTTAGTATTCAGTTTTAAAATACCAAATTACCTAATTTCCTGTCGCTAACATATTAATATTATACTAATCATGTTAAAATAAGTAGCGAACTGTCGATGGCTTCAAAATTGAATTGCACTAAAATGTAAATTACAAAATTATATAGTGGACAATTTAAACAACCTAGGATAAGGCTTAAATTTATGATACAGTTCTATACATTTTTTTATATATAACTTTTACACATATAAAAGTGTGTGCGTGTGTGCGAGGTGCCTGCAGGTTTTTCTATGTGTTTTTAACTTTAAACATCCTCTTTTTTTCGCGATGACAAGTTTGCTATTTGGGAAGTGCGTAGGCTGATGTGAGTATTTACTTTATTTCTTATCCTACCCATGCAATGGTGATTATCTATATATACATATATATATAAAGTCAGGGCCAGACCAAATTTTTTTTTTAGAATTTCGGGATGGTAATAACTATATACGTATTCGTCATTAAACATCCTCCTTTCCTAAATTTCGCAATAATCTTGTGGTCAAGACGCTCGGCTGCCGATCAAAGGGATGCCGGAACGATCCCGCAAGCCTCCGGCAATTTTTGAGCCAAATAAAACAAATTCCAGTGCTCGTAGCAACCACCGTTTGAACTAAACTCCCCGATGCTAGCGCTCACCTGCAGGTAACGAGTGGACCAATACACAGTAAAGATGGCCGCATCGATACCAGCGCTCCTAGCTGCGAACGGTAGAGCTTAGCACACTCTGGTGGCGGCCACGAGAATTAAATATGGCCGCCTGCAGCAGATGACTGGCGGCAGGCGCGGGAATTAAAGAAGGATGACGTAAAAAGCAAGAGATAAGGGAAAGGGGTGGGAGACAAGAAGGCAAGAGAGAAAATAAAGGAGACCCGAAGGAATATGAGAAAACCAAGGGATAGCATCTAAAAGAGAGAAAGGAAGGAACGAGAGAGCATGAGAAAAGAAAATCGGAATGCCAAAGCTTGAAGTAAAATAATCGGAATGCAAGAGAATGAAGATACAGGATGGAATGATAGAGCAGGAAGTCAGGAGTAAGGAAAAAAGGGAAATTGCTAGGGAAAAACAAGATGGGCGCTATTGACGAGGAATGACTGATCAGGTAGTTTCAGGGTGAAGTCATCCAAGATGGCCGCCAGCTCGTCATCTCGTCCCCGCCAGTACGCTAAATGGCGCAGAACCTAAATTTTGTAGCTACTTATGTTCTGGCGTAAAATCTTGACTAATTATAATACTCGTAAATTTGAAATAAATTCTCGAAATAGAAGACAGCAAACAGAGTGGAATGAATTTAACATTTATGTAATTAATCCGAGAAACACATAACAGATATTGTGTTTGTAAGCACTTATTTCAAAAGTTCCTACGCTAAAAGAGTTTTACCTTTATGCTTTTGTATATCAATAAATAGAAGCATCTGAGACAAACGGGTGTTTATTTTAAAAATATTTTGCTATCGAATTATGATGTTGTCGGGTGCCTTTTCAATGGCGTCAATAAGCGTGCGTGTGGATACTACGCAAAGTAGAAAAAAGGCCCATCCTCCTTGGGTGTTGTACACACACTAATAAATATCACTTACTCTTACCCAATCAAAAATTACGAGAGTCACGTATCCACTTTTCCTTATATCACCGCTGTTTAAAGCGAGAGCCATTAAGTATTAATACTTCTCCATTTTAATACCACATTGAATTGTATTGGGTACATCCAATCTAATTCAGTTATCTAAGAGTTATTTTTAAGGCTTCGTAACAAAGAGCATCAGAATCCTTTAGTTTACTAACAGTTAATTGTATTTTATTTTGTGTTATTCTAGAAATGTAATTGTTTTCAGAAGCAGTGTCTACGAGGCCGGAAGAATACATGGTACAACTATCCCAAATACACTGTTTTGTGCTCTCTGTAACGTCTCATAAATCTGCCTCGCTGCCCGGCCGTTTTGCAGACATGTATTTTCCTGGTTAAAAAGGGCAATGAATTCCCCGTAATGGTTCGGCAGACAGATGCGTTTTGTTCGCAGTGGAGTTCCCACCACGCGGTAAATCACATTTTGTACTATCGCGTCAGAACTTTAGCAAGAAAACCACGAGTGCAGTGCACAGGACGTAAACGAAATGTTACCCAGTTTAGGAGCGGGGTTGGCGGTCTATAGTTCTATTTCATTATTGTCTTTTTAACTGAAATGCTTCATGTTTTTGTTGCTGTGTCCCCAATACAATTAAATATGCACGTATGTTAATTTGGGTGATACTGTTTATTCCTAAATACTTATTGAGTGTGCGTTGAAGCTCGAAATGGTAGCCGGTGATGTGATTTTATAACGCGCTTATTCTGATGATGCCGTGCCAAACAACAAGGGAAATGAAAGGAAGTTCTCTGAAGTGAATATCTTCTATGAATAGTCTTCCTACAAGATCTTCTGATTGCAATGAAGTTTTGAAAAAACTCGACTCTCCAAGAAACTCAGGAAGAAAATGTCCACCGAACGAGATCAGGGGAACGTGGAGGCCTTCTAACTGGCCAGTAATGTCCAGTCCATTTGTTGCAGAAGTTGTTACTTAGTTACTGCAGGCAGCAGTGGTGTATTGTGCCGTAGTTTCAACGTGCTGTTACCGCATATGGTGACAAGTTTCCAAAAAAAAGTTATTAAAAATTTTTCTGAAAAGCTTTGATCATCCATTCACTGAGTCCTCAAGGGAAACCATAAGGACCAACGAGATGATCGTTGACAATATTATTTCACATACGGACAGAAGGTTCATGTTGGAAACTTCGGCATATCGTGACGTGGTAACAGGTCTTCCATATTTACGTGTTTTTGTGCAGAAACAGCCTTCCTGTAAAGAGTAGCATCATCCCAGAACAGTTCGTAGAATAGGGGGTAGGAATTTTCAACAATTTACTTTATAAGATACGAACAAAAGTTTTCTCATTACAATATTTGCTGGTATCGTTGCCTGTGTAATGAAGTTTCTCATCGTGAAGGACTTGCCATACCACCACATAACTAGAAGAACTAACTGTGTGGCGCTGAGATGAATACTTACGGACACTGCCTACCGGCTGGCAGCTGCGAAATTGAAATAGGAAGTCCCACGTTAAAGAAATTTCGCCCCAGTGAGTTAATTTTAAAGATAAGCGTTTCAAACAAATGTATTTTTCACGAATATTTTATGAAAAGTTCGCTACAGTAGGGATGTTTCCTTAACTGGTATAGCCTGTGTGCGAGGAATTTTTAAAATTTATGTAATTGAAAAAATTACACATTATCTATCTACATTGAAAATATACGCTCGTAGGAATCTTCTCCTAAAAAATTCGCGAAGAATACATTTAGGTTGAAACGTCTATATTCAAAATTAACGCACTGAGGCGAAATTTCTTTAACATGGGATTTCCTATTTCAATTTCGCAGCGGCCAGCCAGCAGGCAGTGCCCCATCGTTCAGTAATTCGCAGACTGTTAAAGCTCAGTGAGTTAATGAATTATTACGCAAAATGGTCAGGCAGTTATGTACACGACACAACGTATGTAATTTGTAAAGTTGGTTCACCGTCAAATGGGACAGTGTTATCACACGGCCGACCTTGTTTGACTAAGTGATCCTTACAAATGTGCCAATCGCTAGGTTTATCGTTCACAGAAGCGTTTCCTGCCGTACGTATTAGCATGTACCATCACTTAGAACTAATTAATGCCTCTGGACCTGTTTGTTTTTACAGAAGAGAAACGAAAACTGTATTGCCACAAAAAACTTTCCCGTGAATATCTGTAGTTTTTCCCGGCTTTTTTCTCTCGTGTTTGTACCTCGGACTAAATGTGAGAGAGACCAATATTGCTNAATATCTGTAGTTTTTCCCGGCTTTTTTCTCTCGTGTTTGTACCTCGGACTAAATGTGAGAGAGACCAATATTGCTAGCTGCGCACAACCAATCTCTCTGTGTCCCAACATCGAACTGCTTTTCTGGCAACACGTCTAGCAAAAACTTCATGGATTGGATGAGACGTCAGATTACTGTTTAGCAAACAAGTGCTTCGAGATATTTGTATACTACCTGCAACCAATTTGTAATGCAGTTTGATTATATTCAAATTGGTAAAAGTATTTTATTCATATAAAACTACTTGTCATTTAAAAATTAATNAAGTGCTTCGAGATATTTGTATACTACCTGCAACCAATTTGTAATGCAGTTTGATTATATTCAAATTGGTAAAAGTATTTTATTCATATAAAACTACTTGTCATTTAAAAATTAAGATATAAGCACACACGTTTATCACTGTTGACCATGTGACTTTTACAGTTGTGTTATTGCTTTGGGGTAGGTCATAGTTTGGTACATAGGCAGAAGAGGAATAATCTGTATACCTCGCCTTCATTCTATGGTTTGTACGCGTTTTCTAGAAACACCGCAGGAAACTTAAAAAAAAAAAAAAATGACTGGCACTTATGAGAGGTTGTACTGACATGTTGATGTCTTTCGATGTATAATAATAATAATAAAAAAAACTAACAAAACACATTTGTAAGGTATCGTTTTCACTTCTCTTTTGCAAGGTTGTGTTTCTGACATTGAATCAACATCTTAAGAAATGAAAGTGCAGAAGAAAACCAGGAACCTAGTTACAGTCTATGCGGCAGATATGTATTTTAGCACAGTGGTCTCTATGAAACTGACACTCGCGAAGAAGTGACGGGGGGTGAACACATCTGAGACGGAAGTAGAACGGAGAGCTGCGGGAGATACAGGCAGGCGGCTGGAACGAGGCGAATATATTTCTTTTCTACTTTCTCCAGGATCTTCTTTCCTGTCGCGGCAGACGTTTAATATCAGGCGGTGTCGGGGACAAGAGCAACTGAAGGAACAGGACGTGGGAAGGGGGAGGGGGCGGGGGCGAACCTGGCCGGCAGGATAGTAGCTTGGGGGCGGATAAATCCTAGACAGCTATTAAATATAAGGAAGCCGGGCGGTGACGCCAGCACCCGACCAGCTTCTTTGTTCCACTGTCTAGTCTCTGGAGAGGTGGCCTTGACAGGAGGGGCCGAGTAAGTCCGGCCACAGCGCCATCTGGATTAGCCAATCCTAAAGGCGACCTTACCATCGATGTTCAATTGCTGGTTTTTCTACACTCGAAATCCGAATCAGTGATATCAATCAGTAAAATAACGTTCACTGAAAGTCAGTTGATATGCTACTGCTGACCGGCGAATCAAGCAAATTAACTTGGAACAAGTGATTTATAGCAGGGACATTCTTGAAATTCACTGCGAAATCACAAATAAATCAGCGAAATTCAACAACTAAATTAATTAGTTATCTGGCACTGATTATCAGTTGCTCAATTCTCACTGTTTTCACTGATTTGGCTCAATTCTCATTGTTTCAAGTTTAGAGTGTAGCTTGTCCATATTTTTAAAACGAAAATGCTGAAGGTACCCTAACCTACCCAGCTACTGACCTCACTAAGGTTTGCTTCTACAAGTTGGGAAGTTCGGTGTTAGAAGTTTGGCAATCAAACATTTTCGCCGCNCCACCCAGCTGCTGACCTCACTAAGGTTTGCTTCTACAAGTTGGGAAGTTCGGTGTTAGAAGTTTGGCAATCAAACATTTTCGCCGCTAGGTAAGCGCTAGTGTCGGCAACGTATAAGATTTTCTTTATTTTCCACGTTAAAGAAAAGGATAATTTTAATAATCACAAATCAAACGTAAAATAACTTCCTAATTAAGTAAAGTCTTGCTATTCCATTATTAACTTAGCTTAAAATTTTAATTGAAAGTTACCTTTTAGAACACTGCCCAACTAGCGGCGAAAATTTTCCCTATGCCAAACTCCCTCATAAGAACTCTCGTTTGGTTTCTAACCTGAGTAGAGTATATCCTTTACCTTACTCAGAAGGGAACTACCTACTTAAAATTACGTCAAAGTATTAATTCCGCCAAAGTTTCCCAAATCACTATTGTGACGTCAATACAAGTTCTTAGTTCAGTAGTTATGCCTAGTGCAAGGCCGGCCGAGCGAAAGGATAGTGTTTTTCATGTTAAATGTGTTAGGTAGTCTCTGAGCAACTATCGCAATATCTCTTTCTAACAAAAACACTTTGTGTCCTTTAAAGTGATGAAACATACCAAAAGAGAGTAAGGAAATTAGATTTATAAGAGATTGTGTCTTTGTGTTTTTGTTGAGACCATAAATTTTAATTTAGCCGCAAATGTATTAAAAATTGTACAAAAAGCTGTTTTGTAGCCACGTGGCTCTTTTAAAAACGAGGTCTTGTGAAACGATGTGGAAATGGAGCAGCGTGGGAATACAAGGGCGAGAGAAGCGAGAGATCCCCGAGAAAACCCGCCCACCAAAGGCATCGCCCGGCACGATTTACAAGTATATACATTCTACTGTGTCTGTAAAGTCGCATTTCAAAATAATTATTTTACTACTCACGAAACACACGATTACAACAAACACGCCATTTTCAAAGAGAATGCAAAAAGTGAAGCTAAAAAGTAGTGTGTTAGTTCATTTCAAGGTGTATTTGAGTTCATTTTAAAAAATTTCATTTCCAGCCACAGTTGAAAATAAGCAAACCTTACATATAGACAACAATTTAAAACAAAATGCATAACATTTCCTCTGTAAATTAGTTTGTACAGTGAGGTAGTTCTAGGAAAATTGTTTTCTTTGACCCAAATTGTCTCATTTATGGATTTCAGTTTTTGTTATTTATTTGATTCAAATTATATAGCTTTTAATGACTATGAGGTGAACAGTACTTGATAAAATTAAAATTCTGTAAAATTTTGGCTATTTCGAGTATTTAAATTTTAGACATTTAAAAATAATTATGTATTGTCTATTGACCGATTTTGAGATATAAGCCGTGCATTTTATAATTTCATGTATTCCAGAAAACTCATGAATAATATTGCAAAGGAATTCAGCTTAGCCATAAAATAAATGTATAATAATTCGATCTATTTAGTGGAAAAAAACTGACCTGCCGTTTTCATCAAACATTAGTTAAAGGAACCCAGTTATAAAACACCTTTATTTTATTCACACATCCTGTAATGTATTAGAAGCATTTTAAAGAGTAAAACAGTGTAGACTGACTATATACTTGGAGCAGGTGACAGTAAAGCTGTGAAATTTCTACACTAGGATGCTTTGGTTTTTTACTGTAAACAAATGCATGCCCGAAGGAAATTTTTTGGATATCGAAAACATTGATACATTTGTAATGAATCGAGTCCATGTTTATATAAGGTGGAAAATGCCATATAAAGCTTGCCAACTTATGAAGTGCAAAAAAAAAAACCTGAAACACTGAAATTTTACTTTCTAATTCTAGCAACGAAAATTAGTTTACAATATTATAAAATGCACGACTACTAAAGAGTACCGTAAGAAAGTTCCGTAATAACGGCGAGTACTACTCTTGAGGCGAGTAAGTTATTACTCAGTACCAGTCGCGCCGGTAGGACCAGAAAGAGAAGATATTAAGGGCGTAAATCATCCTTGAAGCTCCGCAATGTGGTACGTAGGCACTAAAATGCGTATCTGGGTTCCGAGGCAACATTAAATATGCACACCATTAAAATTAATCGCACATGCATGATTTCCCAAGGCAGACGCTCCGATACCGTGGTAAGTGGAATCTTTGGCGCCAGTTTGTAATTTTATAACCTAAACTTCTACTACACTTAGAATTTTCTCGAGCCAAAGTGAATTTTTACGCTTTCGCTGTAATAATGATCTACAACATTGCAATTCGTCGTATTTTTAGTATGTATCCTTCAGTAAAAACTCATCGGTTCTATGTAACAGTATTTTTCCTTCCATAAAATGGTAGCTGACAAATTAGGCTATGTGCATGGCTTGAACAAAATAAGCGCTAATACTGTTAAACAGCACGTTCTATATTTTACATGTAGAAAATCTGCAGTTAATTCATTGAACATTAATTTTAAATATTTTAGATTTCTCATTAACAATATAATTGCCTCTTATTTACTACTTTGCTATTAATTTTCGTTAAAATCGTCAGACGGAGTCGTTTTTCGAAACTTCGGTTACGTTACATCTCACTTAAGCAAGGAAATTATATAGTAACTGACAAAATCAGTCTTCTTACTCGAATTTATTTTTAAAAAAATATTATTTTCTACGAGTGTATGGTATTTCAGAGGGTTTGTTTATATTACTGTCACTCAATGCAGCTAGGTTGGAGAGGGTGTGAGACAGGTTCTAGAAAATTGTGTTGTTCTGGGGAAGGGAATCATATAAACTGTAAACCTAAATATATATTTTAATTTATTTTCAAATTAAGTTATTTATTTACTTTAACCAAATAAATTAAACATAAATAAACTAGTGATTGGGTGCACTGGCATAAATTACGCTTTGCCATTTAGAAAATGCGTATAGAAATTAAACCATCGGCGAAACTAAATGTGATAAGATTTATGGGTTTTGAATAAGAATTTATGAACATATAAAATCACTATTAGAATAATAATATTTGATTCTCTATTTTATCTAGTAAGTCATATACCAATAGCTATATGAAACATTCTCTGAGACTTTTAGTAGAATATATCTCAAAAGGATGGAGCATAAAAAAACAAGGTATTTATATTTAATCTTTTTATACAAGAACATTATTACAGAATGCTCTTCCTTGTATACAGACCTCTGAAGATAATTTGTTTTAGCTACAAAGACCATTTGTTTTATAAATGCTATTTTCATCTTTGAAAGGACGAAACACATGCAAATTGTTGGACCTCAAGTCTGTTTAGTCTGCTCGGTGACGCCTACAAACAGAAGCAGTGAGAGATTTTGAAGTTAAACAAAGGCAAAAAAAGTCAGGAAGGGGCGTTTACCAGCGGAGGAGAAATAATAAAAAAAAAATTCCACACGAAAATAGGAACTAACTATTCGGTCAGTTGAAACGTTTTCGTTCCCGCCCCTCCTTTTTCGAGAATCACCACGGCAAGCAAAAAAGTTTGAGGTTTCTTTACTTCCTTCCCGGCAGGCCGAGACAAGGATGTCGGGAGTTGTTCGCTTAGGGGCGGGTCGACCCAGGGAGGATAAGGAGGAGTAGGGGTTGGAGGGGGGGTCTGCGAAGGGTTTGCGTCGAGGAGGTTGCGTCAGCCTCCCCCATTCTCCTCTCAATTGACTCGTGGCGTTTTCTTTTGTTTCCTTCCCAGGATATTACGCTTCGTTAGCTGCTCCCCCCCCCAACCCAACTCCTCTTCTCCGGCGAGGCTTCGGGTTGAAGAATTGTGGGACTTACCGTGTGTGAGGTGTGGCAGGGTAACTCGTAGAGGCAACGTCGACGTGCAGTCGGATGCACGGCTGTGCGGTTGGTTGGGCGGGGTCACGTCAACTCACGTGCACCGCAGTACTGTGCGGAGAGAACGGCCTCAAGTGAGACGAGAGTATAAATGGCAGAAAAGCAGTTCAGTGTTGGGGCACGGAGACTGGTACTGCGCAGCCAGCGAGATCGCTCTACCTTATCTATCGTCTATGATTCAGATGGCCGTGAACAGACTATAGTTACAATTATGCGAAACTCGTGTTATTATTTGATAACGTTTGTGATTTAGTATTGTTTATGCCATTGGGCTGCAGTTAGTACGACGCTCCTAGTACAGCAGTAACGAGAGGCCGGCCCAATCTCGCCCAACCAAGTCGAAAAAGAAAAATGCGCCCTTACTGCTACAGAAGCCAATAAACAAGTGGCGCGCATTCAAACATGCACAGGGCGGTGAATTTAAGCGTACTGCCAGAAAATTAAGAAAAATTTTGCAGGTCCTTCACCATTGGCTGTTGGAACAGCGTTCTTTGTACTAGCCACACAACTGGCGGTTTTGTTCAACGAGGCTTTGGCGAAGCGCGCTGTGAAAATCATGCTTGTTTGGAAGTCTCGTGTGCTTGATGTAACGGCGTTTGACTGCTGGTAATGTGTTTTACATACAACCCGTACGATTGCTGCATGAAGACTCGGTAACTCCGCCTTCACGGCCACAAGGTGGCAGACATTTGTGCCAGGTGGGGCGGATGTACTGCAACGTCAGTATACGGCAAGTTCTCGCATGACGAGGACCACCTGTTCTTTGCGAGAATACTTACACGAAGACTAGACCCCAATGTCCTGTGTCTAGAGACATGAAGAATTCATTTTAAGACAAGCTAGAATTCAAAACAGGTGTGTTTATATAACTTTAGCCATTGGCCTACACGGTGTTTGACACCTCCCGGAGAACGCTGGTCCAATCGTCGCCCATCCACTGTGACAGTAGACAATCAATGTGCAGTTGATGTCAGCATATTTGTACATAGGACTGTAGAGTTTAGCCTGCAGGTAATTGAACTCGCGAATTTTGCAGGTCTCTACCTATGGCGTACGTGCAGTTTTCCGTTGCTTATTAGTAGGGCCAGTAACTTTTCGTGTAAAAATCGGAGCACACAGTAGACTTCAATACTATATACACACCTCAGCTGTTGTTATACCTCCATTGGCTGCTGGTGCCGTGTCCGTCTTTGACCAAGCCACTCAAGACTAAGTAACTCCGACACTGAACCTTCGTGATTCGTGCGCAAACGGTTAACACGGACCAAAACATTTTTTAGCCAATCAAAGAAGTTGGACGACCCTACAGTGCTTTGGACTGTATCTTGTCTCGAAATCTTTTCGCGAAATATCACTGCTCCTACTTATTAGTAGGGACACCCGTTTTCCGCGAAAATATTCCACGACTAGTTGTACTCCAAAACACGTTAGTTCAAAACCAATATTGCAATTTGATGATTTTAACTCGCACGTGTCTTAGGTTTCTGCCAGCCAATCGAGTATAAAATGTCTTCTCACACCAATAGCATAAGGAGATTTGCAAGCTAGCACGCGAGAGTTGGAAGTCTATACTGTGCACAGGTAGACAGGCGACTCTACGCACGAATATTAAGGTTATTTTGTTCAATTCTTGTATTACATTCGTTTGTGCGGAGTCTGAATTCCAGACTCCTCTATAACGTTTTATGAAAACCAAGAAACTATCTTCGCTGTAGGAAAATTATTATATATCATTATTATTCACAGTCGTTAGTTAACTTGTTTTTACTACCAGTGTACCCTAATTAATTAAAGTTTGTAGGACATATTTCATAAATTATTTGTAATCCGTTTTTGTTTAGTAAATTAATACCGTTAACTGAAAGGTACTATTAAAAGTGCGATGAAAGCGTAATAACAAATAGCAAAAGTCTTAAAGCTGAATTTAGGTTCTATGTGAATATAAGATATTATTTGCCGGATTAAAATGCATTAGTGTTTAAACAATTACTTAACCATAAACAATACATCTGAAAATTTCCTGGCCAAAGATTATATTTGTATTAGTCTGGAGTTATTCAGAAAACAAAAAAGGAAACAAATTTGAAACACAGATGTGGAACGACGAAAATGAAACAGATTTAGCATTTCATTCACTTAATATTTTGTAACATTACATCACAAATATGTTTCAATGTAAATACATTTTACGGAGTAAAACTATCGTATTAGTGATATCTAGGGACAGGAAAATGTCGCAAATANGTTTCAATGTAAATACATTTTACGGAGTAAAACTATCGTATTAGTGATATCTAGGGACAGGAAAATGTCGCAAATAAATGTATGTCTCCGTTGTTGCACAAAAGAGAACTGAAAATAAACACAAGTTAAGGAGTCGAAACACTTTAAATATTTTATGTTTTTGTGGGGTCTGTAAATGTTCTACGTTTTCAGTAGTAAACAATGAAGACAAAAATTCTTCGCATAGATATCTGGCATGAAAGTAGTTCTCTAATGAAGTACAAAAGACAACGAATAAGAAGAAAAATTACTTATTCTTCTTGCTTCTTTCTCGATTAAGATACTAATCAAGTGGTTGAAGAAAAGGGAAGTGTGGTGGGTGGAATGCGTTGCTGTCACGAAAACACGAGAACGTGTACGCAATCTGTTTTATACGCTAACAAAAACCCCTTATGAGAAAAGTTCTGAAATATGCATTTGATAACATCTCATATTTTTGACTATAAATAATGTTCGCACCGCTACGATATAAAGCAAGTAGAAGTGAAGGAATGAAGCAATCACTATTGAAAATGCACTCCATCAGTGCCTTGGATTTGAAACTTCTGCCTCGTTTCCAGTTTGAGCCCAGAGCAGCTGCGTCGCATTCCAGGAGAGTGTTATTGCAGCAGGCCACTTTACTAGTGAATCAGCTGCCTTGTTTTCGTTTCTCGACCTGGGGGAGTGGACGTTGAATGGAGGGGGTGAGAAGTAAAGGGCGATGCAACTGAGAAACTGAATAACAGAGCAGGGAAGTGCAGATGTCGCCTCCCTGTAGCAGTTACTGGCTAGAGAGGGGCAAAGACGGGCGGAATAAAGAAAACACTTACTGGTGCTTTGTCGAACTCCTCTCCGCCCACCTAGAGTCTAAAAGGCCACCGGAGCACCTCCTTCAAAGACAATGGCTCTTCCTCTGCAGCAGTCGGCATGTTGGCACAAAACTGTTGCCAATCGAGAGAACATTTATTACATGCAATTTTATTTGAATCATTATTTTCTCAGCTATATTCTGTAAAGTGAACTCGGTTGATCATGATCTGAGCACTTAGGACGTTCAAGTCAGGGCCTTCTTCAGAGTAATGGAGGAAAACCATTATGAACTGACAGCGCGGCTCGATTGGGTTGGGTTCAGTTCGGTTCGGCCGGTACTAAACACATGTGAAACGGCCGGCTGGCCACCAAACGACGACGCCTTTAGGGGGAAGTAACGTCGTCAATTTCCTTATATCTTAAAACAAGAGTTTAACGAACTTATTGGCATGCTTCCGTTGTCAAACATAAGTTCGTCTGTACTCATTATGATACACGTCAATTTATAACGACTAACAATCAAAAACTAGTTGCAAGAGTGCTCAACTTCACATCCACATGAGTCACACACGTACTGGCTGAGTCACACACGTACTGGCTGAGTCACACACGTACTGGCTGAGTCACACACGTACTGGCTGAGTCACACACGTACTGGCTGAGTCACACACGTACTGGCTGAGTCACACACGTACTGGCTGAGTCACACACGTACTGGCTGAGTCACACACGTACTGGCTGAGTCACACACGTACTGGCTGAGTCACACACGTACTGGCTGAGTCACACACGTACTGGCTGAGTCACACACGTACTGGCTGAGTCACACACGTACTGGCTGAGTCACACACGTACTGGCTGAGTCACACACGTACTGGCTGAGTCACACACGTACTGGCTGAGTCACACACGTACTGGCTGAGTCACACACGTACTGGCTGAGTCACACACGTACTGGCTGAGTCACACACGTACTGGCTGAGTCACACACGTACTGGCTGAGTCACACACGTACTGGCTGAGTCACACACGTACTGGTTGAGTCACACACGTACTGGCTGAGTCACACACGCACTGGCTGAGACACACACGTACTGGTTGTTCGAGGCGAACGTATTTAATTATCTGGGAAGCTTTTCGGCCGTTACGTTCACGTACCGAGCTGTTCCGATCCTTCCAAGTGGGTTACATCCTAATGTAATCTATGCAAAGTAATATGGCCTATGGCGTACGACATAGTATAGTCCATTCCCGGTCACTCCCAGCTTTTCTGAAGCCATGTTGAAGTTCTATTTCCAGGATATTCCTCCGCCTCGTGCAAACGAAGCATAATCAAGTCTAGAAAATTGCACCAAAGGGGCAGCGTACAGCATTTGTGAACACTCACTGCAATAATATGTATTTTACATAAGAACTTTTTCTAGAGCTAGTGATATTTCGCGAAAAGAAAAAAATTAGTGGAACATAGACTTTAATACTCTAAGCACCCACAAGCAGTTTGTCAACTGCCATTGGTTGCTGTCTGTTTGGGAAGGCTTTTTCATATTTGACCTCAGAATTCGGAAACATCGGCATGGTTCTACGTGTTCGTGTACAGGCAGTTAACCTGTTTTAAAAATTAATTCAGTTAACCAAGATAGCTAAACTATCTTACAATTTTTTGAAATATAACTTGTCTTGAATTATTTTCGTGAATTATCACTACCCCCAACAATTACTTCTTACTAGGCATTATCAACACACATATTTTATCACAGATTTTATTCATATTTACAATTGAAATATTATAATTGTGACGGTGACACAATGGCGTCCCTGCCTGCCCGGTGGGTTTGGACAGCGTTGATGCAACTCACCTGTTTGACGGGTGACGTCATTGCGAGGCGTGTCATGGCCGCCTGGCTTGAGAGCTCGCCTCAGACTACGGCGCCCTGCTCGGGGCACGGCGGCGATGTCCCCTCCCCTCCACCTCCCTCCTCGCCTCCTGACGTCACAGCCAGTGAAGACGTGTTCTACTGGCGCCGTACAAGTTTGTAATGAAGACTGTGTTCCTGAATGGCTACGTCTCTGATGATGACGAAATATCCGTTGTTATATTTTGAGACCATACTGGAAAATATTTGTGCGGAAGGGATATTCAGCGTAAATAGGGGTTCCATGCATACGACAGGCCAGGGTTGGAGCAGCTTTACACAGGACCAGATGTCCTGATTTGAAATTTAAGTTAAGTACTGTCCATATTAAAAAGACACTTAGCTTTTAAGTGAATTATATTAAAACTATTTGTATTCCTGGGTGTAAATACTTATTTAAGTAATTTTTGTTATCACGTTTAGCACTTTTTTTTTTAGCATTTTTACATGTAATGAGATTTGCAAATTTTTGGTCACTGTAACTTCGTAGTAAACATTGTAATGGGAATGAAAAATTGTAATTATTCAAACTTAAATATTGTATTGAATGCGCTCGTGTTTTTTTGATAGTGCATATTATCTCTTTATTGTATGCTTAAATCTACATTTGTATTCTTTTTTTTTTTTTTTTAAGAAGTGGGTTACTGTCATAAAAAGAATTTGGGGAGTTTATCCCCATCCCACAAGGAATAAAACAGAGAAAACAAAAAGGGGGTTTCCACAATAATTAATTGAGGTTTCAAATGGTTGCTCCTAATCCTAATTCCAAGTTCCTGTTCTCCTTTACCCTATGAGTGATGAAGGGGAACAGTGGTGCTGATGCGTTAAGAGAGCGGGTGTTCTCTGGGTGCTGCTAGTTGAGTCCAGGGCTGAGTCGGCGTCTCGGCGTATCGGTCACATAATGTATGGTTACAATGAAAATACAATTTCAATTTAACCAAAATTAAGATACTCTTATTTTCCTTTATGTTGACACAAATGTAAAACGCTTGTGATACATAACATAATTAGGAAACACCCAAGATGGGGGTGATTTTAAAAATGTTTGTTAAAAAAAATGTGAAGAAACGGCGAACAACCTGTATATAATGCACAGAGACAAAATGGCGTGGCGGTTCCTTTCATGTGAGTGTACCCATACTCTGATTGGCTGCGTGAGATTCTGGGAAGGGCTCTCGTGTCTGATTGGCTACCGTGTGCTTTAGAAGATTCATTATTTGCTGGGCTGCCGGCTGGCGAATAGGTTACCAGGCGCTGATTGGCGACATATTACTGGCCAGTGACGCCATGTTGGGGACGTGTGTGGCTGGAATTCGCGGTATAGGGAGTCGTTTCACCTCTGTATATTTACCTGGTTTGTGATCCTGGNGTAGTCGTTTTACCTCTGTATATTTACTTGGTTTGTGATCCTGGTTAGGGAAGTTTTCAGTTTACTGGTTCGAGCTTGATAAAGGAGAGTGAAATCCGCCCACGCTGACACGTACAGTCTGACAACTTCCACATACCTTTTACAGAAATAGATTAGCCGGCTTTCCTCTCAGTTGCTAAGTTAATATAGGTGTAAGTTATGAAACAGTTAGACGTGTATCAGCGATACGAGAGGCACCCAGAAGGGTTCTAACGAGATTAATGACAAAGCTTTCTGGTAGGACTAGGTTGGTGAATTAATAGCAAGGTCTGAGCTCCTATAGTTTTGTAATTAAGTTACCTAAGGTCGGTCGCAGCAAAGTGAATTCAGACTCAGCTAAGCGATCCGGCATAGACTTTAAGCGACGGAAGGACCTACTTTACCCGTAACCAATACTCTACTACTGAACATGATACGCAGAACTTCTTCTATGCGGCACCGCGTGCATGAACTTACCTGCCTTCCTTGTATCCTGGGCCGCTCCTGCTGGGAGGTAGACTTAGTTGATAGATTTGAGGTCTTAAGGGCCGATTATGGTGAAGTGAGGTGGGTCTGAAGCGGCGCCGGAATGCAAGGGCGGGAGAAAAAGAGACCCCCGAGAAAACCACTCCGGCCAGCGGCATTATCCTACGCCCTTTCTCATATGTGTAAATCCGGGAGCGACCCCGCCGGTAATCGAAGCCGGTTCGCCCTAGGTTGGAGGCGAGTAGTCTGACCCCCCTCCCCTCAGCAAGGTTCACAGAGCCTCACGTAGCCAATCAGAGAATGGGTGCGCGCACATTTCGTCTGTGTGTACTTGTCTACTGCACTGAACAAAACGTGTTGTTCGTTCAAGCAAAGTTTGTTTAGCGCAACCAAGTTAAATGTTTGTGTAGGGGCTATGACATATTTTGTTGTTGAAGCCAAATGTTATTTGGTTGTTCTTATTTGGTTGCCCCAATCAAAGATTTTGTTTGTGGAACTAAAGATTATTTTGGCTTTACGTAAATTAAACAGTTTCAGTTAATATAAAAAAAGTTTTAAGCCGGACCGAGATTCGAACTAACATCGTCTCAGCCGAGCAAAACACCCTAGTAACCTCAGCTAATGTGTCTGCTGGTAAAACATGACTGTTTTTAAGTACATTTATTTCAAGTACTCGACAACGTGCGCAAACAAATGTTTTAAGTTTTACACGTTTCATTTTTAGTTTCCAGTAGAACCTGTTTTATAATGGTGTTGATAACATTACTAAGCATCAATAAATGTACAAACAAACTCTGTTACTATCCTAATTGTCACAAAAAAATTGCAGACAAACTCTCGAGTTCCAATCAAATGAGTGGCCAAACAAATTACATTTTATTCAACAGTTTATTTTGTTGGCGATATATTTTCTTTTGACCCAAAACACATGTTTTATTTATTCAAGCGTGAATTCTGTAGATGAACAAAATTTAATTTTGCTGCTTTTCAAATTTTGTTTACTCAACAAAATACTTTGTTAGGGCAACTTAATATTTTTTTGGCCCTATACGGACTAATATTTTGTTGGCTGTTCTCTCAGCGTGTGTGGTATAGCATCGCCTTCCCCCTA
>NQII01006474.1:16526-38934 GCA_002778355.1 Clitarchus hookeri | reverse complement strand
ATTATCGGGTGTGCAGAAGCCCAGGCGCGCTATCAATCCTTTGACTGACGTCTCAGGGCGACGAGGGCTTCAGCGAACGCGCGTGATGGATTGCGTCATGTCTGGTGCCAGGAGCCAAAACATCCCCTCGACGTCGACGTCGACTACCCTAGCCCTCTTCATCAACCCCCTTCCCTCCCAGGAAATATCATTACCCTCATTATACCCCCGGCACTAATGGATGCGTGATGAATAACTGCGCCCCTCAAGGGCGTGATCCCCGAGACCTCTGGGAGCGCGGCCGTCTCTGCGAGACGTCTACAAAGGAAACTGCGTGGAGGTGGATGAATCACTAGGCGCCAAATTACTTTCACAAAAATTCCGCTTCGAACTTAATTTAAAGTTTTGCTACTGTTAGAAGATAGTTTCATGAATTGCTAACTTCTTGTATTTACGCTATCAGAAATTTTACGTGACAAACGTAACGAATACAACTTATTCTCTGCACTGAGGCTATAGCTATTATTATACAATTTTTTTTTTTAAAACCTTACACCTTTATTTTATCCTGTTTTATATATACAATTGTTCAGTACAATTGCAAAAAACTGAATAATTTATTACGTACAAACTTGTTAACATTTCTTTCACTCAAAAAGTTTTTAACCTACAAACTTTAAATAGAACACCTGCAACTCTCTAACATGAAATTACTATATTGGTGATATCTGTTATTGAAGATGGTGCTTGTATACTCACATAAAAATATTTATGAAAAATCTTTAAAGACATTTAGAAAAATATAAGGGGTAAGTGTTGGAACACTCCAAAGCTATTATAAAATGGCATATTTCGACTAGAAATTCAAAAGAATAACTTTATCATACATACAGGAGCATGAGTCAGTAGTTTAAGAGAAACAATCTTAATTAAATTATTACTATTACAATAAGTATTTTTAAGTAGTTATAGTTGAGAAGTTTTCGGTGTTAGGAAAGAAGAGCTGGCACCATCATGTGGCATTCCAGGGACTGTGGCCCTCAGGTGTGATGTTCTTGGTGTTAACCTTTAACATCGAACTTAGAATTTCGAAAAGTTCGATAAATGTAGAAAATTCAAATAATTATTTTTAAAAAAATTTTAGAACAGTTTTCTAAATATTATTTTTTTCCTTTCTTTACTATTTTGGAGGCTCGCCACCATATTGCAATTTGTATATTAACAATATGTGTTATGTTAATGTAGTGTAATCATTAGTTACCATATTTTATTGGTTGCATTCATACAAAATGTACGAAATCTCAGGTGCCTTGTGTTATTCTGGAGTATTTCCTATTTTGAATTATTAAGGGTTTATTGCTTTCATGCGTCTCGTTTCCTTGATTTTCTGTTGTTTAAAAACAACGAAATTGTAATTTGGTAAACAGCACCGCCTAGGTGTTGGACTACAGACCAGAAGGCAGCACAATGTGAGAAATACGAAAATATTTTTGAATGGCGAAAGCTATCCGTACATTGACGTGAACATTAACTTTGAAATTGGGCAGTACCCGCTGGTATATCAGATGTACGTTCAATTCCAAAATGCATTTTATGGGCGAACCCAATCCACGATGTTGAGCCCTGATGATTTCAAGTGTTTTGCCCCACTCATGGTATTCAATGTGATTAAACAGGACGAACGTATTACCTTCAATGTAATCGACTGCAGGATAGAATTCACTACACATGGAAATATACCTTCAAACACGCACACATTCTGCCTGATACTTCACGACTAGCTTGTATCGTACAATTGCCGAGATAAGACCATCAAAATACCGTCGTGAGAGCAGCTGAGAATATATAAGTATAACTGTTCACACACTAGAATTGTTTATTCGTCTTCGAGCATGGGCAGTTTCAAGATTTGATAAAGTGCTGAAACGGCATAATGGACAGTCGTATGTCAAGTGGTGAGGTTTCCCAGCCTGCTACAATTCCTGGGTCGACGACTCGGTCATCGAGCGGAGAACACAGAAGAGTAAGTGAAGAGATTTGAGCGGCTCTTAACAGCGAGGTCTTGAGAGCCGAGTGAACACAGAAGATTGCAATTAATAAACCTGTTTTTTTTTTTTCATTTTGTACATTACCAAATAAAATTATTTTTTAAAATAATAATTGTGTTTCATTTATTTTAAAATATCACTGCTTTATATAAAAAAATAATTTTAAATAAAAATAATTATGTTTAAAAATAAAAATAAAAATTAAATACGACTATTTACATAATTGGCAGGAATAGTCAATGTCAACATTCGATACAAGCTAATAGCAAGCTGCATAATCGAAAAAATAGCACTACCGAAACATTAAAAATAGAATCCAGTATGGAGGGCGCTGACACTACAACCTATACTTAAAGAATATAAACATATATGGCTGTCACCTGGTGGCTAAATCACCAGCTCGCCTGGTGGGTAAATCGAGAAAATAGCACCACTTAGGTGTTGAAAATGAAAACATGAAATCCAGATGGTGGACTCCAGCAATGTATAAACAATTGACAAACAAAAATATCCAAGATGGCTGCATACGATAGAATGAGTATGGGTGGTGGCTTGCCGACTAATTAACCAATGAGAAACATTGAAAGGGGAAGGGAATGTTAAGACAATTTGATTGGTTGGAGGAGGGTCAGTCGTCTGCTTGGCATGGAGCTGGGGACGTGAACTTGCGGAAATGTAAGTTTTTAAAATAAAATGGTTAATATAATTTTTAAATAATTTTCTTAAAATTTTTTAAAGCAATTATAAAAAGTTTTTTTTTAGAATTTTTTGGGTTTAAGGTTATTCAAGTTCGTGGGGTCGTGGTTAAGATCACCTGGATCCAATATGGCGGACAAAATGGTTGACGGAACCAAGATAGCTTACTCCAGACCAGACCCTGGATCCTGTGTATCGATTTGTCATACTCTATGCCTATAAAACCAATATTGCTGCCACTTCTCTGCCCTCGAAAACGATCCCCCCCAATTCCTTCCGATGGATCGAAAATTGCCTTTCGGTGCATCGTTTTTCCTACTGGGGGGATCGGTGCTTTTTCGAGGGGAAAACAGGAAATTTTAAGGGAAAAAGGGAAATTTTTAGGGAAATTTAGTTTATTTTGAGGGAAACAAGAAATTATGAGTGTAAAAGGGAAATTAAAAATGGCGTTGGTCTGCTCCGACGGCAGACACTATTGCGCTTAACTACCCTATTTCCTACTGCTACTAATAATTTTTTTATAATTATTTATACTTATTGAATGATTTAATTTTTTGGGGGGGGGGCGAATTTTGTGATTTTTGTGTTCAAGAACATACAAGGTCAAGGTTAAAGTCAAAGGCATCCAACATGGTGGTTGTGTGATGTCATAACATGGCGGCTGGTAGGTTCCATTTCCTCGTCCTCTCAAAATAAAAACATTCGTAATTTTAAATTTTTTATAGAATATTTTAATTAAATTGTTTAAATAAAATTGTTAAATTTTTAAAATTAATTTTTAGCAATTTTTATAAGAGTTGGGAATTTTTAAAACTATTTTACTGTTTCTTTGGGTTCAATGTCATCCAAGGTCAAGAACTTGGGTCAAGTTGAAGGTCACCTGGATCCAAGATGGCGGTCGGGTTTCGTCAATGTAATTTTTTCTTCGATTTTTTTTTATTTCTTCGAATATATTGGGTTCAAGATCATTGAAGGTCACAGGTTTGAAGTCAAATCCAAGGGTCAAGGTCACTTGGCTTGAATATATCGGTCGTAATCAGTAATGTAATAAGCTCGCCGACTTTTAGGAATGTATTAGATTTTTACCCTTTTTTCTCGAGATTTTGTTTTCAAGGTCATTGGAGACAACGTCACTGACATCCAAGATGGTGGTCGGAGTCATCAATGTAGTGTTTTCCTCGATTTAAAATTTAAAATTTTTTTTAATTTTTGGAATTTTTTTGTTTTAAGGTGATTCAAGGTAATGGTCGAAGGTCAAGATCACAGGTAAAAAACGAGCCCCTCAAATCCTTCCAATGGATCGTGTTTGCAAATAAGAGACTCGTTCTTTGCCAATGAGGGATCGGTATTTTTTGAGGGTAAAACGGGAAATTTTAAGGAAAAAACGGGAAATTTTAAGGAAAATGGTCGTTTTCGAGGAAAAAAAATTAAAATTTTAAGATAAAAAATCGGAAAAAGGGAAGTTCATGAGGGCGTCGGCCGGCGCCTGACGCCTGTGCTTGGTGCCGTTGCGTCAGATCCACCATTAATATTATACTGAAAGTTGTTTGTAATTTACTATTTAAGAGAAATATTAGGAAGTTATAGCATTGTCAAGACCTTTGTAGATTGGCTAAATTTTTGACACCGTAAGAAAGACATAATGTAAAAGCCCTTTTGGAACAATGTTTTTGAAAAGGTGGATAGTTTATATTAAAAAACTGAAATTATAATAATTAAGGTGCACAATGCAGACACTAGAAAAATAAGTTATGCAAGGATGCTCTATCACACGTAAATTATTTACTTTCTATTTTGACAAACATATTTGATATAAAAATAGTTTAAATACTTTTATACATTAAAATACGCCACCAAAAGAGCACTATTACAGAATGAATTGTGAANATATAAAAATAGTTTAAATACTTTTATACATTAAAATACGCCACCAAAAGAGCACTATTACAGAATGAATTGTGAAAGAAACTTGAAATTTAGTGACAAATTGCTTCGTCCCTTAGCAGGATATGCAATAACGGACCACAAAAGAAGCGAAGACTGAGATAAAAATCAGCATGGAGTGAAATTGTGTGAACCCTGCGATAATGCATACAGTATGCAACGAAAACGATTAAATATGCGAATAATAGAAATCCGTTTTTTCTATTGCCTCTGAATTTAGGAGGATTTCGGTGATTCCAGTAACAGTATCCTAATATATATGTACACGATGACAGTCGTGGCAACGATATATTTCATACGTCTTCGAGTCCATACAGTAAGCAGTTGATTAATAAGAAAAATTACATATTATTTCATTACAACTGTGAGATGTTTATATGTTTTCAGAGATGCCAGCTGGCGTTTAGTAACTCATATTTGTATTGAAAAGTACTAAGTTCCATCATTGGTTGCGTGTATTCCTAGTTAAAAATGTGGCCGCGGTGATCTAGTAATCAAACTAATTGCCTCCCGCCTAGGCGAATCCTGGTGGGGTCGCTCCCCGGATTTTCGCATGTGGGAATCGTACCGGGCAATGCCGCTGGTCGGCGGGTTTTGTCGCGGATCTCCCGTTCCCCCCTCCCTTACACTCAGGCACTACTCCTCACTCACCTCGTTTCAACCTCATCGGCTCTCAAAACCTCGCTGGCATAACCTCCCCTACTCACCACTCCTAGTTAGTTATACTTAAAATTATTATTCTCTCTTTCTGAATCTATGCATGTGGATATCTACTCGCATAGGTAATTAACTCTTGTTTGCAGGTTTTTAGCTGATGACGGTTTATTTCTATAAACGAGGACTGTTTCATGTTCCGCAGTTTAAAATGTTTATGGAAATATACTCTGTTTTGCAAGTTCTTTGGTCTTATTCGCGTGACCACTAATGATCCTCTCATTAAACTCATCCCATGTCTGACCATAGAAACCTGCAACAGGAACGACTCGTATTCGCAGAAGTTATGTGTTTACNCATTAAACTCATCCCATGTCTGACCATAGAAACCTGCAACAGGAACGACTCGTATTCGCAGAAGTTATGTGTTTACAGACTTCTCTGCCGTTACAGTTTGGTCGCTCAGGCGATCTCTATGGAGATTTCCAGCGTAATTTTACTCGTTTTTTGGTATCTTTAGGACTGTTGGTTGATGTCTACACCAGTTAAAGCTAAACCTTCGCTCAAAAAATAACAGCGAAAATATATTCAGAGTGAGAATATACTTGTACACCCTTGACTCAAATTGCGCCAGCTAAATTTAGGACGATTTAGTCATTTAAACTTTCTTGCAGTCGCAATGATTGTCACTTTAAAAGTACAAAATACATATTAAAAACGCTATTTCTTGTGAGACAAATATCAATGAGCTGTAATTTAATACCTTTCAGACCTGCTTTAACCCGCTCAGTCAACCTGTCCACGATCCTGGGCATGTTGCACATGAAGGACATTTATGACCAGTACTGTACACCGCGAGGAATGAGTACCCAATGTCTTGAGAGTCTTCCAGACGCGTAATCTTATTGGTGCACGTTACCAGGCCTCTCGTTTATAAATGGCTGATGATAACTTCTTTGAGCACGCAACTCGTTGTTCACTGGTTGCAAAACGTACACTACACACAAGTACAGTGCGCCTCTAAATATAACACGATTGCAACACTTCAGCTCGCAAATTAATGCATGACCGAAAGGATTAATTTACGGCTTCAAGTGTTGCAAAAAAAATGTATGATGCATTCTATACTTAAGTCGACACAATACGTGTTTTGTTATCACAGCCAATGAGCTATAGGCCTTATGTTCGGCTACAGTAATATGAACCAATTATGACCTAGGACAGTAAGACGGTTTGCGAATCATTTACCCACAGTTAAGATCTTCGTTCATTGAGTTTTGCAGTGTGCAGTGCTGACCATAAATTACCTATACGTGCGTAATGTACGCAATTGTGTACACTGGGTCTGAATGGGTTGAAATGGTTGAATAACGTGAACCACAAAGTTATGAAAATAAATAACCCAAAAATGGTGCCTGAAAGCGTTTCTTGTATACCGCAAGCTGGTAAGAAGACTCTCCCAATGATTCATAAAAAAACTTTTCTGTTTTAATTTAATTTGCGCGCAGGTTAATAAAAGTCAAATGTCTTTAATTGTTGTCAATTATTGTGCTAACTATAACGATAAATAGCTATGAACTGTTGACACAAAACATTGCATAGTTTGCATTTTATTCCTTGACAGAGAGTTTGTTTCTTCAGTAGTTTATCTGCAACATTATAAATGCCATTCTATGAGGTTTTCTCTGTAAGAAGCATTTCACAAAAACTTTTCTTTAAACAATTTTATGATGTTACATGGGTTCTCATAGAACCACAGTATTACTGTTAACATTCTTGCTAACGTTTCCAGCAAACTTTTGAAATGCTGTTGCAGTATTTATGCTAACTTAATCCATCATACGGCCAAAAATGATGTACAACCGTGTTCGGTTCAGANAAATGCTGTTGCAGTATTTATGCTAACTTAATCCATCATACGGCCAAAAATGATGTACAACCGTGTTCGGTTCAGAACTCGAACCAACAAACCCCATTCCTCTCAGTAATTATGGGGTAAACCTTGAGTTCACCATGCCAAAGGAGTCACAGAAAACTTGGTCAAAATAGAGTTTAACAATGGCTTACACGTTTACTTTGACGTAATTGCAAGTTTACGTGAAATAGTGTTGCCAGAAATGACGGAGGAGCTTTAAATCACGCGNCCCCCCGGGAATATTTTCGTGAAAGTAAATTCACGTCAAGAAGTATTTTATAATGCGTTTCCTCTATTATCCCACATTCTGTCAGATATACCGCACAGCCAATCTTACTTTTTTTTCCTTTACATTTTTGCGAAGAAAATATGTTTGGACCAATAATAAATCTTCCCGACAGAGAAATGTTTCCACAATTTCGTTATCTCCAGGGAACACGACGTATATGTACACGTATATATAAGTGCCTCGCTGGCTCGGGACGTGTCTCACTTACGGAATAAAGGACTCTCTCTCTCCCTCGCACTCTCCTTCTCTCTCTTCCTCTCCCTCTCTCATGGGAAAGTCGAGGCTGCGGAAGATTTTTAAGATGCTTTGGATGCCGATGTGCAGGAACGGCGTTCGGGAACCCGTTTTTACATTCCAACGTATTCGTTTTTAGCAATATATTTAAAAAAAATTTACATGTAGGCAGTTCTTTTTGTGTGCGTTAAGTACACGGGTCGGTAACTTCTTTATTGCGGCTAGTTTGTATACGTCACCTGAAATCTAAACTAAACGTCATATATCAATAACTTCTCAAACAAATGCCACCACGTTCTGCAATCAAGGCCACATAATTACATTTGTAAATTAGTTTCTTACTTTTGCACGCCATCAGTGGGCTGAGTCAGTTTAGTTGTACTGGAGATACTGACCTAACGCTAATTCAACTATCACTGCCGATTTGAAAATAAAGTTTTTATGTAATGCCCCCAAAATATTGCAAATATTAGGGAAAACTACTTTCTGAGACATTTATAGCACACGTTATCCTACTGTATATTGCCTTCGTGTACCTGGTAAAAATTTAACTAGAGTAAATAGTTACATTGGTAACTACTTTCTGTGATCATTTCAACGGACTGTATCCGTCGATGAAAAAACAGCCGAAGAACAAACAAAGAAACCTAAAAACCGACAAATCCCATTAAATTAACAACAAAGAACTAGGAACTATAGAAGAGCCTAGAAGTCAATGAGACGTGAAGTATCCAGCGGCAGGCAACAAACTGGACAAGAAAACGGGTGAACAACAATTCAAATCAACACGACACACTAACAAAGTATTCGGAAATTGACTACATCATTGTATATGTATAGTACAAAAATGCGGATGATAATGAGTTATCTCATGTATACATGGTAGCATTTCAAAATTGACTACCAAAGAGTTAAAAGTTTTCGATGTTGCCAACCGTGCAAAGTAACATTACTATATTTGGAGCTTGATGTCTGGTAAATTACCTATACAATGTAAAGGTTGAAATTTTCCATTACAGTTGAGGAAGTTGACTGAAAAAAAATTTGGCAATGAATTAAGGGAAATTTTTTGTTGGTGATGGTTTAAAGTAAAAGTACGAAAATTTTAACCACAATTAAAATACGAGATAGAAATGACAAGAAGTAAATCAAATGTGATTAAAAACTAAATTTCAGAAGAAAAATCAAGACTATAAAAACACAATTATAACACAGATAAAAGCCGCAATAAACACAAAAAAGGAAAATACTATCTCCTCATCACTACATGTAAATTGAACCGAAATATGTAAACATAATAAAAACAGAAACAACAAACGATGTGGCAGTGTAAACGAAAACTGAAAAGGAGCAATTATATAAGACTGCACAGCTTCACCCACCGTGGATCTAGAATGTTATTTCCTTGTTAATGTTTATGGGAAAAAAATATCGTTATTTCAGATTTGTCTGTTTTTTTATCTCTTTCCTTTCTGCCTAGGCTTACTTTCGGAAATGGATACAGTCCATTGAAATGCTCACAGAAATCCTGCAAAACTAAAATCCAATCAGAGCAGAGTATACAAAGTTGTTTATTCAAAATGGAAGTATCAGTTATGCTGCATAAACGAAGGAATGTTGCACTACAGTATATAACTTTAGAGGAAGGAAAATGTAACAGTTTACAAACATAATTTTTTTTAGTGGTTATCACAATGTTTACTATCCCCAAAGGAAAGATTCTGAAAAAAAAAAAAAGAGAAAATTCAAAATATTTTAAATTGTTGTCCATTTTCAACACAGTATCGCAATATGCTATGAAAATCCGTTTTGTGCTAACTCTGCCAACCAACGCCAGGCTCGTCGCAAAGTTCATTGGCTAAAAATAATACATAAGTATTCAATTGTGAATCAATTTCACACAATAATTCTGGTCGTATGAATATTCTACTGTTATGTTCTATGTGCTGTGCTTATGTATTTAGATGGTGAACGCAGCTTAAAGAGCTGCTCAGGTTGTTAGGCTCTCTGGCTGTAAGCTATTGACCGTCGCTTCCCTTAGAAGCAACGCAGTAGCGTGGGGATGTTAAAAAAATACCGACATATCTAATTGACGGTATTATATCAACGATATATCGATATGAATATTTGATATATTTCAACAATATTCTATCTAAATCAATACATTTTTCATGGTATAGGAAACAAATATTTTTAAAATGCTCTTTTAATAAGTTGTGTTTTAAATACAAACATTGAATTAAAAACTACCATGTTGACTTTGGCAACATGAGCCTAAAGCAGGCCGAAAACATCGCAGAAAGATGTGGCATCTTTCTGCGATGCCTCGTGTCCTCAATATGTAGCATTCCAAACAATTTTACGTTTGTCACGTCCTTTGATACACAATACATCGGATTCCGATGTGCAGAAAATCGATATGTTTCTCTCGATATATCGTTTCGTGAAACGATACTCTTATAAATAAACAACGTAAATAATATAGATAATTTTTTTCTGATATCAACATACCTAGAGTGGCGTGCTCTTGCAGATGATTATTCTCCCTCTCTGTGTTGGGAGTATCAGGTCGCTGGGAGATAATACTGTAATTACCGCACGCCTGCCGCAGCCGTTGCCTCCGCCTCTGTAGCTAACCCTTCTCTGTGTCAACCCCGACACTGCCTGTGGCGTTCCCTCGTGACACACGCTACTTGAAAAACAAGCAGTACACCTTCAGTTATATCATATCCACCGTAAACTGAGCACTTTTGAAAGGCCTGCTTAATTAAGGCAATATTTAACTATAATTTTTCATTTCATTATCCGGATGAAATTGTTATTATAAGGACTACATAAATGTAAATATTTGTAGTCAAATGATTATAGTTTTTGAACTACAGCACCGAATGAGAGACGAAGTTTCTATGCTCCGTTCTAACTTTGCAAACTATCACATGTAATGTGATCTATACCATATACACATGTTAATGAAGTATCAACGATATTTAACAATCTGTTCTTGGGCACTTGCATCCTGACTGAATATCTTTTAAAAAAATTATTGATGATTTTTCCAACACATTTTTATTCTTCCTAGAGGAACTAACAAATATTAATATTATTTTTCTAAGACGTATCGCTCAGGCCCAGGGGATTTAGGATCGACTCTCGGCAGGGCTTTGAACTTTATTTATACCAAAATAAACTGTTTAATTTACGTCGAGCCAAGCAAATCTTAAGTTGCCTCAACCAAATCTTTGCTTAGGGCGACCAAATAAGAACAGAAATATTATTTGGTTTCAACAACGAAATGTTTTATTGCCCCTATACAAGTCATTAATTTGGTTGCACCAGACGAATTTTGTTTGATTCAACAAAACCTTTTTTCCAGTGTATTTGAACAATCAGCGTTTATTAAATATAGTCATGGACAATCGAATTTCGCGAAAAGATTTCAGCCCAGATCCCCTTTCTTAAATGGCTGATCTAGGTGTTACGCGTCTTAGGTGTGTGCCCGCGAATCACAGACGTACAGTATCGGAGTTACCTAACTCTGATTGGCCAGTCAAGTAAGAAAATGTCTTCTCCAAGAGACACGCAGCCAATAAGCAAAGGATAGTTGCTGGTAAATCCGTAGGGTTCTGAAATCTAGCACGTGCGGAAATATTTTCGCGAAATTCGGGTGTCCCTAAATACAGTGTCTTCATTTCTAAGAAGTACTGACTTAGCGTGGGCCGGCCTTAGAAATGTCTACCGCTGGCGTTGCTCAGGGCCACCGTAGTACGCTCCAGGGACAAATTACCGCCGACGGCCAGCAATGAGATTGCCGTCGCCGCATCCGCTGTAAACATTTGACGCGATCCATCAGAGCGATTCTCGCCCGCCTTCCGCGCGTTTATCCGTCGCCGGCTTACTGTTCCCTCGTATCTCTCGCCTTCTCTTATCTCCCCCATCCTCCGTCTTCGCCGTACACCGCGAGCTTCCCTTTCTTTCTTCCGCTGGTCGTCAATTTTTTTCCTCTTGTTGGATACAAAGGGTGAAGTTCGCACTATTTTCTTTCCTTTCCTCACAAAGAAACTTTGCGAGATGGGAAGCAATCTTGTTTACCCGGAAACATTACTTTCCCAACCTTTTCTCACAGCTCTCCGATGCGAGAGAACATTTTTAAAAGCAGTTGTTTACATGGCTAGGTTTTTGCGAATCCTTGTTACAATTTTGGCGTTGACAATTCCAACGCGGTACCCGTACGCCAAACGAGCAATAATTAATTTATATTCCCTCGTTTTTACCATTTCATGTATTCATATTATGAATGTATGTCTGAAGTCTTGTAAACAAAGACTGTTACCTGAAAAATCTGACTTAAAAAAATTATGACAAAACTGCAAAACATCGCTCGAACACAAAGTGCGTGAGACGGCTTGATAAACTCATAAACCGTATTTATTCTGTTCGCAATTTTTATAGGTACACGTGAATATAGCCACGCTCTTGACCACGGTGGACTTTAAGGGCACCCCTAAAAACAATGTTAAATGCCTCAAGGTCATGTCCGGTTGTAAGGAAGCATTGCAACGGCGATGGAAAACAGCACAATCAAGTTTCGCGTGTGTTCTGCTTCCTCTGATTTTCTAGCGGTGACTATGGAGTCTTAATACAGCAATCTGTTCAGAAGTGGTACTGTATTGTCGCTACAGTTTAAAACACTGTTTCACATAAGAATAAATATTTTAAACAGAAGTCTACTTATTTTGCTGACTTTGACACTTTCAGTAACCAAATTTGTGTTTCAATAACAACATTTATAAATGGGTAACAAAATAACGACTTTCATTTCTGTCCTGGAAAATATTTACATTAAAATATTCCGTGGTTTTTTTAAAAATTATGATACACATGACTGCTACAATGAGACCCACGTGACAGCGTGGCCTCTTAGCAACCCTTCGTTGGCACACGTGATTAGTTCTCTGTGAACGAGTGAACAATGGTCATGGCGACAGCAATAAGCAACGGCCAATGAAAAGTTCAGCTATCTGCGTACACATATACATAATTATTTTGCATCTAGCGTGTTGCAAGCGATAATTTCGCTATGTACTTCCGCCGAGGCGCACGACAGCTAAATCATTACATACGCAGCGTCGCGCGCCTGCTTCCTATGGAACTTGCCGCACACGCATGATCGCACTACCTTGTTCTCCAGGCGTCGTACGCCGCCAATTAGAACACAATTATTTGATATAAAAATACGTTTCCGGATATACATGTATAGGGATTAGGCATTATTATTGGTCCAANCATGTATAGGGATTAGGCATTATTATTGGTCCAAAGATACTATGCCTGGAGTTTGGGCACTGAGTTTCCGAACACTCTGTGTAATAAATAGATTTGCTCTGTTACCAGCGCCCTTAAGAGCGACGTTCTCAGTAAAAACAACCTTGAACTTGGATTAACGCCGTCGTGTCATTTACTGAACTACGTGCAAGAACAACTTGCCACATTTGTCGGACATGTCTCTAGACGTCCTAACTGCTGTACCTTGCCTCGACCCTAGACGCTAATGGTATTTTTTTGCAAGTCGGTGCTAATCGTTTCCCAGCTCATCCTCCCTTCCCACTCCTTGTCAAAGTGTGGAAAACTGCCCGGCGCCATTTGTCACCATCAAGATCACCGGTTTTCCAACACTTTTCAAGAGCTTAATTGCAGTTCTTGTGCACGCGTGAAGAATTGCTAACACAGAAAAATTACTGGTGTTTATTTTTATGTCCAGCTTCTTGTGAGAACAGCATTCGCAGATCTCCGACACTTGAGAAGAAAACTCGAACACTGTATTCAGGAATAGCGGTTTTCCAACTTGCCATTTTTCTACAGCAATACAAATGTACTACTTCTTTTGGTAAGGCAAATATGATTGTAACGTTGCCATAACGCCCAAGATGGCTTTAAACGGCATATATAATACAAAACTTCTTTATTCCTATTTTTATTATGGTGCAATAATTGTTTATACAAATCGACCTTAAAAATTATTTAATTTATCGCTGAGCATTTAATCGATTATGTACATACCTAACGGAAATTTGAGTTGTAGTTTAAGTATTCTGCAACATTTTTCAACCTTTCTTTGTCAAATGTTAAAGTAATTTCAAACAAAATACTGACTGATTTAACAGTAATGCGGTTCCTTGTTTGCTTTGCAAATTTTATTCGTAAAATGAATGCACTGGTCTTACGCCATATATTTCGAAATTCGTATTACAAACTCTCAGGGCTTGTAGATTGGAACTGGGTACATAACGTTTTCAATAGTAACTCATGTCCGGAAACCTACCAAGCTGAGCGTATTACTAAATAAAATAAGTGCTTTTAAATAAAAATAAATACTATTTCTTACGCTTTGTTAAAGAACGATTACATGATGTATTAAGTATAAAACAAGATGGCAGACCACTCGCGTTGATGAAGGATGGGGCGCTTACCTCATACTACGACGAACACCGGCTCCTTGATCATAGCAGCTGAAAACTGGTGAGAAAAGAACTCATTCGATTTGGGAATTTGAATTTTTGTCAGAAACCTCGAATGTCTCGGCAGGAGCAGGAATCATGCTTTAAAGTTTTATAAACATTCGATTTCATAGTGTTTAGCGAGTAGCACGGTATGTTTGCTATTTAAAACATTATTTGTTAACACTTCCTTCTGCAAGCGCTAGGATTTTTTTTGGATAGGAATTTCGAAACAACCTGTAAATTGTCACATTTTTTAAGGCTCTCGGCACTAGGTGAAATTATGTACTGGGGTCCTCACTTCCAACATGTTACAAAAAGAAAGAGGTTGTGTTGAATCGAACAAACTTTGCTAGGCGCAACTAAATTAATTGTTTGTATAGAAGCAATAAAATATTTTGTTTCTGAAACNGAATCGAACAAACTTTGCTAGGCGCAACTAAATTAATTGTTTGTATAGAAGCAATAAAATATTTTGTTTCTGAAACCGAATTATTTTATTGCTCCAATTCGCTTTGTCTCAAACAAATATTTGGTTGGTGAAATTAAAGATTGGTTTAGCTCTACGCACAGTAAACAGTTTCGGTAAATATAAAAAAAAATGGTTGCCTGTAAAGTCGGTTTTACGGGCGAAGATTTTACGTGACAACGTAGTGCTGCGNGAATCGAACAAACTTTGCTAGGCGCAACTAAATTAATTGTTTGTATAGAAGCAATAAAATATTTTGTTTCTGAAACTGAATTATTTTATTGTTCCAATTCGCTTTGTCTCAAACAAATATTTGGTTGGTGAAATTAAAGATTGGTTTAGCTCTACGCACAGTAAACAGTTTCGGTAAATATAAAAANCGTTGTCACGTCAAAATTAAATACCGACCGAGTTGCTAACTTACATCAGCTGCGTCCAAGCACTACACCTCAGAATCAATGCTGTGATTCTGAAGTTGGCTGCCAAGCATGGCATAAGCAATCCATCCCCTATTTACTCTACGTTTCTAACTCCTACCCTAAAGCTTCGTAGCTCCGTGCATGGCCTGCATTTACTAATATTTCAGCCTGAAGTGTGTCAGCCAGTAATGCACTTTAAACACACTGAAATTATCGCAGAATTTGTGCACTGTTTTCCGGCGAACGCCGCCAAGCGGAGACACTGTGGTTGCGGATATGGTAGAGAAAAGGGGTTACACTTAGAACTGAACGCGAAAACCCAAGCCCGGACCATATATTTTACAATTCAACTCGTCTTTGGGGGGTCGTAAGAGTTTCCACCGCCGTAGTTCTAAACGCCCAGCGACCTCTGGGTCACCAGAGAGTCGGTTGGTGGGGGGTGATAAGGAAGGGAGTCGGTAGTTAACAGGAGTCCGAATGTCCAGTCCACCACACGCCCTAACAACTTTCTCCTCTCTTCTCTTCCTCCCCTCATACCATCACCCACAGTCCTCGGGCAACACAACCACACCCCGGGGCTGGCCGGAATTAGCATACAAATTAATGAGTCCCCTCTCGCCTTGCCACTTTGTGGCGCCCTCGACAAAGGAGCGATTACTGCAAGTGCGTGCCTGCGTTATTGGGGGCGGATAAGGGGGGGGGGGCGCACGCCAAATAACGGTCGTTGACGGGACACGGAGAACATTACCTCTCAGTCTGCATTTCCGCGCGTGAAAACACGCACACACACTCTCTCTCTCTCTCTCACACACTCTCTCTCTCTCTCTCTGTCTCTCACTCTCTCTCTCTCTCTCTCTCTCCTGGAATAAGCACAGAAAAAAAAGGGGGCAGGATTCGCCTCAGAGCTTCAACGATGACGTAATTGCTCTTTATTAATAAACGTAAGCTTTGTTATGAAAACGGTGGAAGAAAGGTATGAAATAATATTTGCTTAAAATCATGTGCTCTTATTGTCAATTATATTTTAAAACTGACAAATTTCGTACATAAATAGATGCCCTCTGCGTAACTGTAATTGATTGTTTTTTAAATAACTTGCATACCATCACAGTTAAATTTCTGTCCGCATGCGTGTCTGTGAGTACTTTTGTACAAGCTTCACGAGAAAGCGACTTTACATATTTGGGTTACATTGCAATATTTTTGGTAAGTTTTTTCATCATGTCCTGTTGATTATGTGAGTGGCGCAACGCTAATAACATTAATACATTTTTTAAAATATTTGTTTCTGCGACCTCAAAATGAATTGTTACGTTACAAAAGTATGTAGAAAATCACAATTACACATTATATGTGTATAGTTTTTCTTGAACACAAATACTTGTCTCTCTACATTTCCTATGTAAAAAAAGTTTCTTTGTTGGAAAGTGATACGAAGGTGTTGGTGAATCCTGCCAACTTAGCGATGCAACTTGTTTATATATTACTGTACCACNCTTGGAAAGTGATACGAAGGTGTTGGTGAATCCTGCCAACTTAGCGATGCAACTTGTTTATATATTACTGTACCACGAGGTCATTCTTTAACACTATTTCGATTAAAATTATACAACATTAAAGCAAACAGGAAGCGTGTTTTAAGTTTCAATTTTTAAACATTCTAAAGCAATAAATTTGGGTTTATTTTTGTTACCTGAAATTGTGAATTTTTTGATGTATTATAAAATACTTAGTGAAGTTCACATTTAGGCTAGAGTTAAGCACCTGAAAACTTCCAAACCAGGATCATTAATTCAGAAATACATGCTGTAGCAAGAAATATTTACGGTGTTTCAAAATTCCTTTTGCAAATTCTCAAGGCTTGTGGAGAAGACAGAGTATATAAAATTCCGAAAAGTCAGAGGTTCGGATAAAAATACCGTGTTCCAAGTAAATCAAACACATTCCAAAAGTGCATAAATAATAAAAATATACTGTATTACTTCCGCCCAAGTAAGCAGAGAGTATATTTTCCCAGTGGGGGTTCATCTGTAAGAGAGTATATGTATATTACCACACCTCCGAGGTTTCTACTCCCTCGCCCATCATAGATTAAAGGAGGCCTTGATCACCAAGATTTCATTTTATATTTATTTAACATTTTTGTTAGGCACAGCAAACAATTTTATTTATTTATTAAGATTATTGACGTTAGACCGCTGGTACATCTATTACACCTGCAGTCAGCCTTAACAAGTAATTAATAATTGTATACCTAGAAATTATATACTGGATACTAAAGTACAAGTAACTTAAGTGAACTTAACTGCTATTTTAATATATGATACGACATTTGCTATAAACAAGGAATCCCAGTAAAAGCGTGACTGGGGATCCATGGAGAACACTGATTCTAGTTGGTTTTCAGACCTCCGCGACTGTCATGGCTTCTANGGAATCCCAGTAAAAGCGTGACTGGGGATCCATGGAGAACACTGATTCTAGTTGGTTTTCAGACCTCCGCGACTGTCATGGCTTCTACGCCCATGTTTCCGCTGGAACAAACAGCAATTAAATATAAGGCACGGTAAAAAAAAAACCCGCGTTGCAAAGTGGTGGGGTGCTTAAGTAATTCAACGCTGATCACAAGGCATCCTGCCGGTCTAGTGCTTGCTGTTTCGAACTCTACGTCGCCTACTGTCAAGTTTCAGATTGAAATGGCTGAGTACTCCTTTACCAGATATGAAGTTATGGCAACCTTGTGGCGAGATTAGAGGTAATGGAAGAGCTGCTTGTCACCTTCGTCAGAAACTCTTCTCCACTTCGCGTGACATCACCACATGAACGGTTGAGTGGTTGGGTTGGTCTTCACGTCTCGTCGATAGCGAGGTCATTAGAGACGGAACAAGTTGCTCAGAGAAGCAGGTGGGGCCGCGGTGGTGTAGTGGTTAGACTACTCGCCTCCCACCTAGGCGAACCGGGTTCGATTCTTAGCGGGGTCGCTCCCGGTTTTTCGCATGTGGGAATCGCGCCGGACGATGCCGCTGGTCGGCGGGTATTCTAGGGGATGTCCCGTTTTCCTTCTCTTGCATTCCGGCTCTGCTCCGTACTCACCTCACTTCGCCCTCATCGTCGGTCAAGACGTCGATATTAAGACGTCGATATTAAGGGCCGCCCACAGAGAAGCAGAAACGAGGAAGCAATAGGCCATAAGCTGTAGTAAGGAACCACCTCAGCATTCGCCTTTTAGTAATTCCGGGAAACTTTGTAAAATCGAGATCAGGAATGCCGGACCGGGAATTGAACCCGGGTCCTCCCGAATACGAGTCCAGTATGTTACCAACACACTACCTCACTAAGTCTGTGGTCCAGGGAGGTGCCGCACTTCGGACTTAACAGCGAGGTCTTGAGAGCCGATGAGGGTGAAGCGAGGTGAGTATGGAGCAGTGTCACAATGCGTGGCCAGGAGAAACGGGAGATCACCCGAGAAAACCAGTGGCATCGTCCAGCACGATTCTCGCATGCGAAAATCTGGGAGCGACCCCGCCGGGAATCAAACCCGGTTCGCCTAGGTGGGAGGCGAGTAGTCTAATAACTACACCACCGCGGTCCCTCTCCCACTAAATGTGTGGGAAGGTATCATAGGTGGCAATTTCGCTGGACTGTAAGCCCCCCCCCCTCCTTTCTCCAATTGCCGTACACGTACGCGATGTTCATGAAACACTCATATTGCCTTGAGTTCTTGGAAAACCTTCCATTTGACTTTCGTCAGCAAATGTGTTTTCGACGCGATGGTGCGCCACAACACGACCGCTGAGTTCATTTTGAAACAATCATTTGGGGCGAAATGGATGAGCTGAGTCGGCCCAACCTGTTTAACCTCCGTGAGAGTCAGATTTATCTCCAGTTTACTTTATCCTGCGGTTGAATGAAGAGTGGTGTTTAGGGGATCGCTGTTAAGTCGAAAGAAGATCTGATTGATTTCTAATCACAACTTTAAATATTCGAAATGCAACAGGTAGGAAAGCATACACTTTTGAGCTTAAACCTACAAATTCTCTCGTAGTAATTTGTAAACATTCATCTTTGTATAATCCTGGTATTTTTTTATTAACTTGGGGTATATTACATATTTTGTGAACTGATGTCTTGTTCTTAAAGAAGTATACCAAAACGTGCTTCGCATGTAAGCCTATGTTATTTTCAAAGATTTAAGATGTTAATTCGTGTCGTATCGATCAGGTCCTGCAGTTGACCTTGAACGCCAAACAACTGGACTTGTAAATAAGTAAGATAACATTAAACCGCTGGATACATTTATGTATTGGGACCGTAATTCACATCAATAACAATACATCACTTATCAGAATATATACATTTTAACACTTTATTATGTTAATTTGGAATTTACTTGTAGTACGGTAGATTCATAATGAGTGATTTATCAACTCGATCCCATGTACAAGTCTCAGGATTTAGTTTTTTTTTTTAAATCGTAACAACATGTGTAGCCAGGTAAGTCCGTCTCAGTGATGATGTTTATAAAAAAAATCTTGAATATGTGTGGGATCTGTAGCTTAATACTAGTAATTCACACTTTAGAAACGCTAATAAGAGACGTTACCTTGATACTTTCGTCACCTGCTGTAGTAAAGGTTCTTATCAAGTTTTTATCTACGCCTAGCTCTACACTCCACACGCGTAATGGCTGACGTAAGTTCACGGTAAAAATAGGAAGTAGGTCAGAAGAATTTACGTATAATTTTGAGTCCATGGCAAAGACCTGCGTGCTGCTACAGTAACCAGCAATCTCACTATGCTAGCTTCTTCAGCTCCTCGTAGCGCGAGTGAAAAATATGTGTTGGACCACTACCAGCAATTTTCGACAAATTAAAAACACATTATAGGAGATTTTCTGGAAAGAGGCGAGTTCAAAATTATAGCTCTTTGCAGGAAAAGGTTTCAAATACACAAGTGATTATTTTTACCAGAATAAATTAATTCTCTGAGAACATTAACGAGATAAATTATTCCTGTACGAACGGTTAACATAAAATGGCAAATAGTTTTTATGAAAATTATTAAAAGAAATGTTTTTAATGCGTACACACAGTTGTTATCTGCTAGTATAGTTGATCAGAACCTAGATGAAAATTATGGAAACTTTTAAATATTAGTTATGACGAGACAGTCGTAAGAAATTTCCTTGTAAAATCTGAGGGTGTTAGGTATGGATAGTTTCCTGGCATAAAGTCTGGGCTGTTTCCGAATTAAATTATTTAATACATAAGAGAAACATGTTTAACCAGCTATTAAAACAACTCGCCAAAATCGAATCATGTTATCTGTTGTTAGCAGACTTGTAACACACAAATAATTCCCTAGAAGGAATATAGTTTAGATTATTTCGCATTATACATATTTGTTGAGAAAAGCGAAAAATGTGTCGTTTTTTATATCTTCATTTCATTTTTCGTATATAAGTTTCCATGTCACACTTTGTGTTTACTGCGACTCGTAGCAAATTTTGCAATGGTGTATGTCCAAATTAAAGATTCAATTAACCACTCACCCCCATTGCAAGAATAAATCGAAGATTACATGGAGGATTAATCTTTCAGAACAGTGTTTTTTTCGGTCACGAGAATACATCTTATCGAAAAATAAAATTATTTTTTGGTTTTGAATCATTTTGTCAACATCGTAAATTATATCACACTAATTTAAAGTTGTAATTAAAAACCTTCCCTCAAATTTTGTTAAAAATCAGTCACTAAGTTTGAAAATAAAATTACCAATGAACGTTAGTAACAGATGTTAAATTTAATATATATTTTAACAATCTGTATACAAAATAAAACACAAACATGTATAGTTAATTTATTATATCCCTTTAAAAAAAATCTAAATGCACAAGAAATCAAAACAGATAATATATATGTATTGTTATAAAATCGTGCCATCTGTATTTTGAAAATGAATAGTTTTCTTTGCAATTTTCTTGGCTTCGTAGGCAATATTAATTCTTTTTATGAGTTCATGAGTGCCGAACAAGCGTATGCTGCAAATAACCACGGAAACCCGAATTTTTTTTACTGTCATGTAACATACCCAAAACCTACGAAACCCATTATCGTATGACATCTGACCATAAAATATAAAAACTATTGGTTTTCTACTATTTAGTTTGTACTTGTTTGATGCTTGATTCACTTCAGACTTTATGGAAGGCATTTGAATTGGCGACGCCATACTAATACAAAGTACATATAACATGGCCACCATTGATACAATCAAATATTAAAAGGCCTGTCGTCATTTTACTCAATACAGTATACAACCTTATCTCGTGAACACAAAAAAAGAGTGAAATACATTCCGTGTTACACTAATCGGAACTTAAATCGGTGTTATCACAGATATTTCCAATCCTGGTATTGTCTACTAAGTTGGCCACAACACATTTGCAGGTCGATATTCACAAAGTTCGCCGATTCCCTGCTCACTAATAAACATACGCTATCAGATCAAAAGTACCGCGACACCCATGCGAAACTGTCGTACAAGTGTCCCTCGGATGTACCGTCCAGTAGCGGACAGTAATACGGGCCAACATCAGGCCATTATTCCAGCTCTAAGCCTGCGGGAAGACTGTGAACCAGGTGTCGGAGTATCTCCGGGGAGTGGCCAACCTGCTTTCCTGCAGCGTTTGTGGCAAATGTAGCAAGTGGTGAGGGTCGCTGAGGTCTGGCGAGCAGATGCCGTTCTAGTACGTCCCAGAGTCGTTCTACGAGACTCCGAGCTGGCCAATCCGTTTCCGGGACTATATTTGTCGTCTACAAACCACTCACTCATGAACAGATCGTGATTCGTGACAGGGAGCAACGCCACTGGTCTTTTACCGTAGACAACACGCAGCATTTTCCCTGTAACATACCCTGTAGCATTTACACTGAAGTGCCAAAAAAAAAAAAACTGGTATAGGCGTGCGTGTGCAAATAACAGAGGTATGGAACCAATCAGAGTAACGCGATGCGGTCGGCAGCTAGATCGGTTACTGCTGCTACAATGGCAGGTTATCAAGATTTAAGTGAGTTTGAACGTGGTGTTATAGTCGGCGCACGAGAGATGGGACATAGCATTTCCGAGGTAGCGATAACATTTGAATGTTCGCGTACGACCATTTCACGAGTGTACCATGAATATCGGGAATCCGGTAAAACATCACATCTTCGGAATCGCTGTGGCCGGAAAAAGATCGTGAAAGAACGGGACAAACGACGACTGA
>NQII01006474.1:0-16214 GCA_002778355.1 Clitarchus hookeri | reverse complement strand
GGGGGGGGGGGGGGGCTACACGATATTAGGCAGGTGTACCAGTTTTTTTGGCTCTTCAGTGTACGAGAGAACCAAAATCGTTCCATGAACAACACCTCCACTTTGTCACCCTACCTCCACCGAATTCCACGGTGGCACTAGCTTATACAGGACGGTACAGCGTGCACCTGGCATTCACCACACCCAAACCCTCCCATCGGACTGCCGCGTGGGCATAGCGTGATCCATCAGTTCAAATCACACGTCTCCAGTCGTCCACATTCCAGTGGCGGCGCTCTTGACATCGTCGAACGCGGCGCTTCGCGTTCACAGGCCAAATATGTGATTTATAGGCGGTTGCCTGAGCTGTAACCGCAGTACTCGTAACTTCCGGCGCACAGTCGCGGTGCAAGCTGCACAATCACTGGCACTGCGGAATTCACAGGTGATGGTATCACACGGTGACATGCGCTGTTCCCGTACCACCTTCTTACATGTTCGGAGTCACTAAGCTCCTTTTCCACACTCATTCTGCCGGTATCGCGTAACACTGACCAACACCGAGCCCTCTGCTTCCTTTCATAGCGGGAGTGGAGGTCATAGCTACATCTAGGATGGAATTTACGTTTAAAGACTAGTGACCAGATATTTTGTTCAGATATATACTCAGCGACGGTCACGTCCATATACAGAATCATTCACGAGGAGTTACTGCCACTCCCAGGGCTTATTACTTTAATCATTTGGAACAAAACATGTCATATAAATGAGGGTTCTATTCCCAATATTTACAGAGTAATTCGAAACATTTGAAAATTGATGAATAAATTAATAACTCTTTCAGAATTAAATACAGTGATGTATTATCAGACCGTAGAGTTTATAGTAGAGCATCACAATTGCGTCTAACAAGCTTACGGAAGATGTTCCAAAATGTTTACGTCTACTTCCATACACTTGGCCTCACGCTTATGAACCGCACGTGTTGCTCTACGTAGCTGCACACGGCTGCCTTTTTGGTTTTCTGTAGCAGCATGCATGGTACGCGCAAGTAGTTCCTCACATGCTCGTGATGTCCTTTGGTAAACGATATCCTTCATCCATCCCCATATGCAATATTCTAGGCATTTCCAATTTGTCGAATTACTCTGTAAATATTGGGAATACGGCTCACAATTATATGACATATTTTGCTCCAAATGATGTAAGGAATAAGCCCTGTGAGTTGTGGTAACTCCTCGTGAATCTTCCTGTATTACTCTCACTTCCATTTGATTAGAGTACCACTCGCGAATTCCGTTGAACTGATCTGCACTTCGCTCTCTCATCTTAACCCAGCTGACCCGGATCTGAACTGACATGGATCTGCGGAATTTATTTGAGCAGCCTCGTCAATGCCTCATAAGGGTTATCCGCTCCTTTACCTCCGAATAAAATTTAAAGGTGTTGTTCCTATGCTTTCGGGATAAAACAAATTCTAGATACTTTTATGCAATGACCAGCCAGCAACCAGTAGATATGTTATGTGCTACACAGGGCACCCCCTCCCCCTGTTGCGACAGGGTTTATGAGAGAGGGTTACAACACTGTGAAACAAAGTTTCCTGGCAGATGCCGGGCCCGACCACCCCTCCATCATCTCCCACAACCGACCCCCTTTGTCAGCACTACTTTGTTTCTTATAACAATAATTGTAAGGTCCTGCAGACTCTGTTAGGCCTCATTGCTTCCCCGAGATACATTACCACAGCGTCGAGCCGTCCCAGGTCTCTGAAATCGGCAAACATGATCCTACCACAAGGAAGGTCCGTTCTACTAATCATTTCATACCAACTCGGAGTTTCTGTCTTAACTGGGGTTCTCACACCAACTCTCAGTCATGCCATACTCTGGCTATTGTCACCCCCGCCATTCACATCACACTTCTGCCTGCATCCTCTTCTTGGCAGGGGCGACTCAGCGGTTAGAGCGCTCGCTTCTCACCAGGGCGAACTGCTTAGATTCCCAAAGCGGTCGCTCCCAATATATTCGCACGTGGGTATCGTGCCGGACGATACAGCTGGTCGGCGAGTTTTCTCAGAGTTCTCCCATTTGCCCCACTCTTGCCTTCCGGCGCTGGTCGATATCAAACTTGTTTCACCCTCATCGGATCTCTAGACTTGTCTGTTAAGAGCCGCCCAAACCACGCCACTCATTTTTTTTTTTTGGCACAGAGCAGCAGGTTTTACGGCCCGCACATCCCACATTCTCCCGCACCGCAGATGTACTAGGATGAGGAAGCCAGTGCCCGTCATTGTCTGCTCTTCTTTATTGAAGCTTTGACTTTTCTTCTTTGTCTTTACACGGTATCCTACCGGGTTTCTCAGTAAAGCACGCCCTCCCGGCCAATCAGACGTACTCCGATTTCACTCCTTGAAGCCTTTATTCTAATACCCCTGCATGGGTCATCAGAAATTTGTTCCTCTTGCCACTTATCATATTCTTCCAATCTTTTACCAATTTTTGTAGTAAATTCATTCCATACTTCATGTAATACTCTGTTTCATCACACGTTCCACAATTGTAACTCAAGGCATCTTCTTTCTATTATTCCTGGAAACAATCTTCTGGTATCCTCTGTCTTCAAACAGCTAATCAGCATATGCTCCACAGTGGCGTCCGCAATACAGACATCACAAAACCGGAAACAGCAATGTCTTCCCTTGAAGTTCCCATGTCCGGTATAAAGGACGTTTCAGTGGAAGTGTGCATGAATGTAACTGGGAATAGGGGCCGCGCCACGGAACGTTTTGAAACTGGGAACGTGTGATCCGCGAAGCCAGCGAAATACGGCCGTCACGTCAAACACGAATACAGGTGCCCAAATTAGATACACGTGTTATTAACAATGAGTGTGTACACTGTTTACGTACGGTATTTTACATGACCATTCAGTTGATGGACCGGTGTTAACGTATCAGTTTGTATCTCTCAAGAGACGGCCACCAACCTCAGTGCAAGTATGACAACGGCGTACGAGATTCTCCCCCATTCCGTTCAAGCATCCCATGAAAGTTGCGTCTGTTGTTTATACACGCACGTACCATGGCAAATGTAGGGATCATAGAGCCACTCTGTGGACAATAGTTGAAACACACACACAAATCATGGGTCGCCCCTCATGTATATGTTTATGCATATACTGTATCCCCTTGGACTGGCCTCGCGGACCACATGTTCCCAATCTCAAAACGTTCTGTGGAGCGACCGCTATTCCAAGTTTTATTCTAGCATGTTTTTACCGATACATCTAGTTGGGAGTTATAGCGGTTCGTTGTTATGCACTTCTGCTTAATTCTCTCTGGCAAATTTGTTTGGCAATAATTCATATGAAACACTTCCTTTATCAGAGTTCGTCCAATTTTTTTTTATCATCTTGCCATTATTTCCTCTTTTATTCCAGACACAGAGAAACAGTGCGAAACATCATACAGAATGAGTTATAAATGACGTGCATTACAATCATTCTATTCGCTCTGAAGGAGGCAGACGTTAACGCACACTTGCCCAAACGAGGGTACTCGCGGCGATTTCATAGCCCTGAGTCTCGAAAGGTAAGAACGCTCAGGAATATATTTTAATAAAGCTCAGGGGTAAATTTTCTATGAACTTTAGTCAAAGTTTAAAGAAAGAATCTTGTGTTCAACGCCTTTGTTTGCTGTGAGGTTAGCCGTAAAGAGTGAACGCCGACTTCAGCGTTTGCAGATCCCAAAAACCAAAAAGGAACTCTTGAAAGCTGAGGTGGACATGCTATCCCTCAGCACACGGGCAGGGCACGGCGTACAAGGAATTGACTTCGCCTTTGTTTTAAACACGAGCGAGGGACGTTGTCGCACGTCNGCAAGCCTATCACCACTCTCCACACCACCGTCGCTATCCAAAACACGATACAGGCAGGGAATTTGCATGCATAATAGCCCCGGTCAAAAACCAGCGCTGTCGCTCTGGCAAATTGCGACGCCATCGCCCCGGCCACAAAGTCCCTGGCAATCACGAGAGTCGTGTTGGTGCGGTTCTTCGACGAACACTTCCTTTGTCGCTCGCGCTCGCATCGCCAGGGTGACGGCGCGGCTAACAAAAAAGAACAGGACGGAGAGGTGGACCAGGCGGGATAAATACCGTCCTTTTGAAGTCGTCGTCGAAGNCTTTTCACCCTCTACCCTAAACCTCTACATGACATCTCAATAACCGTGCCACGAGCACGCAGCTCTTTAGCAACCCTGGAATTTAAGAGGATACGAAATTCCCACTTACCTACAGGAATACATTTTTCGTTATTCTGTTTGATGTGTTAGTTGCTTTGTCCAGTTTGCTAATATTTTAACCGGCATGTCCTTTTAAAAATTTAAATTTTACTTACCTTGTAAAAAAAACTTTTAGTTTAAATTATGATAATGTTTTATACTAAAAGATTACGGTTTTTTTATTTATATTGTAATGACATTACTGAGGGAAGTGAAAAGGTTTGACTGGCTCTTAACATAGAGGTCTTGAGAGCCGATGAGAGCGAAGCGATACGAATATGGAGCAGCCCTGGAATTGATAGGGCAGGGGAAACGGGAGATCCCCGTTGCTAAAATCATTCAGGAAAAGTAGTTTTAATAACTTCAGTAATGATCCGCCAGGCTTTGATGGGTGCGTTACAAATATATTTTAAAAAATACATAAGAACCGTATGTATTTGCCAGGAAATGTCTCACCTAGCCACTATAACGTTTAAACTTTCTCTGAAATTGTGAGCTATTGCAACAGCCAAATGTGAGAACATTCAGCTAAAAATTTGAATGGATCTATTGTCTTTAATTAACTTGACTACTTACTTTCAAACAAAGAACTGAGTTTTCAAGCTTTAAGAAGTTTAAATTCTATGTATTGAATTTTCGTATATGTGAGAAAAAATTCACCAAATCTTACCGGTAGATATTCTAAGAAAGTGAAGTTTTTTACACCATTAGTTTTCAATAACTTTGTCCTCTTAAACCTAGCAGTAAGTAAAGCACATATAAAAAAATGTTTTTTGGGTGTTTGGATTTTAAATAGACACATAAAATCTGTGATTTTTGCCCAAACATATGTACTTTCGTACAATTAACTATACATTCCGTACTACGTTTATAATGAAGATTTGGAAAAGTTACTTATGAAGGAGTGAAATGGGTTTAGACGCATGTTGAACATTGAATGCCTTGTTATTGATGCCCAGCATCTGAATGTTTTGTTGTGAATGTTCAAGCAGCACTATAAGTTAAAATTTAATTAACGATAAAGTCAACCGTATTTATTATTTGGAGCGACTTTCACAATTCTGGTCTGTTCGACAAACGAGTTCAATTTTTGACAGTTTTGGAGCCATATACAGCTGTATCCCTGGCAATAACAGTGTTTCCCTGTGCCACAGATAGTGTTTACAAAAACACACAATTCAGCTGATGTCAACTTCCCCAGTATGTCAACAAACATCTTGTCAAGGAAACTACTGTAGATAGAACCACATTTAGAACAGTGAAAAACGTGCACTCATTTCAGGGATAGACTTTTAAACAAGAATGCGTTTCATTTTTTGAATGTCTGGCCACGATTTGCCGGCGATATCACAATCTTTTTTTCGTCTTCCTCGTTGAAGGATTTATCGTGTACAGATACGTGCTAGGAATATTTATAATGTTTGACTGGCGTGACATTTTGATTGTGCAAGATGTGTTGTGTACATAAAACATCAACTGCTTCTACAACCAGTGGAAACTGATGACTTTTGTAATGGTGACAATTTGACTGGTCGAAACTGGACCCAGCTTCTGGTTTTTTACAGCCAAATATGTGTTCGTAGAAATAATTCTAAGTAAATGACATACTTTTTTATGNTTTGAATAACTGGCCACGATTTGCCGGCGATATCACAATCTTTTTTTCGTCTTCCTCGTTGAAGGATTTATCGTGTACAGATACGTGCTAGGAATATTTATAATGTTTGACTGGCGTGACATTTTGATTGTGCAAGATGTGTTGTGTACATAAAACATCAACTGCTTCTACTACAACCAGTGGAAACTGATGACTTTTGTAATGGTGACAATTTGACTGGTCGAAACTGGACCCAGCTTCTGGTTTTTTACAGCCAAATATGTGTTCGTAGAAATAATTCTAAGTAAATGACATACTTTTTTAATTTCGTATCGTTTCTGGATATTCCCAAACATTTTCACGTAGGGTTATATTATTTTCACAGCCTTAAATTATCAACTGTGGGTATCTCAATTTGCAGCCGCCGTATAAGCGTGCTTTTAAGACATAATGCGCCCATGTTTCCATATTTTTACAAACATTCTACTTCATAAATGGCATTATTTAATGCCGTGGTTCTTACAATTTATATAAGTAACTATAATTTTATTTAGAAAAGAGGTGTACATAAATTTAGAACGTTGGATATTTTAAATTAATTTTTGTTGCTTTATTTGTTTGTCTTGTCTTCAAGATGTCACGTGTAACATGGCAGTCACTAGGAAGTGTCGATGCTATATAGGGTGTATCTAAATTAGATCGACAAACTTCGCTTGTAGGTTAATCACGAAAAAATAACCTGAAAACATATACGACTTATGGTAAANTTAAGACATAATGCGCCCATGTTTCCATATTTTTACAAACATTCTACTTCATAAATGGCATTATTTAATGCCGTGGTTCTTACAGTTTATATAAGTAACTATAATTTTATTTAGAAAAGAGGTGTACATAAATTTAGAACGTTGGATATTTTTAATTAATTTTTGTTGCTTTATTTGTTTGTCTTATCTTCAAGATGTCACGTGTAACATGGAAGTCACTAGGAAGTGTCGATGCTATACAGGGTGTATCTAAATTAGATAGACAAACTTCGCTTGCAGGTTAATCATCTTTGCCATTACTTTAGTGCAAATATTGGAAGAAATATGAAACATCGAGTATCTGGATTATGGGTAACTGAACAAATATCTGCAAACACCACTACACCTGTCGTCATCAAATTATTCCATGTAAATAATCACAGTTACTGTCCTAATTTCGAACTAAGCTCCATGACGCACTAACATATTATAAGTTTAAATGATGTATTGTCAATCTGCATGCCACAATTAACGAAAAATATCACCTTGTTGTAAATGCCCTAAGACTCGTCATCGTCGAGTTTAATTTCAAAATGATACCAATACCTGGCAGGTGGGCAACACGCAACCCCCAATAACTCACTGTTACGGCTGCCAAAGGGAGGGGATGGTTCCAGAGAGAGGTACATCACTGCGGCATTGTAACAAACTACTGCTTCAGGTCCTATTTCAAAATTGGTACCACCCTTAGAATTAATTTAGGACCTTAAATTGTACATATTTTTTCAAATTCTTTTTTTGTGATTAACCTGCAGCCAAAGTTTGTCGGGCGAATTAAGATACATCTTGTATATAACTACCGCGTGTTACTTGCGATTTGATTACGGTGAGCCGTACGCGATGATAAACCCGAAGAGAAATAATTAGTGTTGGAATTCATCCCTCTGTGTGTAGGCCAGCGATGTAGAAGCACGATCTCTCCCCCTGGTGTTAGTCATGCCACATTGTGAGATAGCGACCAGGCATACTTCCATTAATCACGCCTGGGATACGCCCTTCAGGNTGTGTTAGTCATGCCACATTGTGAGATAGCGACCAGGCATACTTCCATTAATCACGCCTGGGATACGCCCTTCAGGGATTTTGTACGTCCGAAGGGAGGACAAGCAAACCAGGACGAGGGAGGTATTAATCTTTTTATCCCGGGTTCCGTTTTTATTAGCTTTTTTTCTTTGTTGATGCCGGGTGATTATTTTTCTATTAATAACCCAGGAATTATAAGGGATCGGACACTTGTCGCAGGGGTTAAACATCAGTTTGCCCGCAAACCAGATTTCTTNATAACCCAGGAATTATAAGGGATCGGACACTTGTCGCAGGGGTTAAACATCAGTTTGCCCGCAAACCAGATTTCTTATTTTTATTCTCCCGGCCCTTTCCTTTTCAGCTTAAAAATATACGGGCGTATGATAAGTTAGAATGTGAACGGCCAGGGAATTTTTTTTTGTACCGGTTCCTCCGTTATAGATGGTCAAATAAAGCCAGCCGAGCATTTTCTTCCAACATTACCGATCCTTCATATTCCATCCGACAATTTGGTGCATTCAAAACCAGAGAAGAAAACAGCCACAACTCATCTACTTCTGTACACATCGCTTGCCGCTCCAAGGCCAAATTTTGCATTTAAATGATAGTGCATAAAGGCACTTTGTAATAACCTCAAAGTCACTGAAAGACATGTCACAACGCATATTTCAGTGTTTTCATCAGATTACATTTAATTGAAAATTCTCATACCTGTACTCCGGTACGATAGAAATGGACAAATAAAACACACGTACAATGTGTAGTGGATTGGTGGTCATTTCCGTCTTCGTGAATTTTCCAAATTATTACACGAAGAAAGCAAACGCAAACTGATCTGTGCACACCAATGCTTTTTGACTGGATGGTGACTCACAGATAAACTGCAGATAAGTTTTTATTTTTAAAAGACGTGTGGGTAGTGATTTTACAAAGATTTCAGCCCAGAAAATGATGGTAAGAAGGTTTAAATTTTGCGAATTTTACACCGGTCGTGGTCAGAAGAATAATTTATGGCCATAGCTCGCGAAATGCCGAAGTAATGTTCAACCAAACCAAGTTCGGAACCTCTGTCGCAAGACGTATCAAGAATGTGAGACGGCGACTTTCCGAGCCGTTGGAACTATTAAAAAATTACCGCTATCCGACTAGCACCAGCCCGAACCGGTTTTCAGTAGACTAGGGTGTCGTATGTAGTTTCCATCTAAACAGTGAAATGTCGTGGGTTTGGGTATCACCGCCGATGCTATAAGTAGATTTTTGATAATTAGTTTAGGCGGATAGTAAATCACTTCCAATTAAGCTTTTTTTCTAATTTGGGTTTAAGTAATNGGATAGTAAATCACTTCCAATTAAGCTTTTTTTCTAATTTGGGTTTAAGTAATGCATTAAATGATTTAAGGTATGCGTACTTGGAGATATTATGAATTATGTAGGATTGAAATTCGGTGTATTAATAAAAGACCCAAGTTACATCTTGTTACAATAATTTCTTAGTTACATCGGGAGGAGCTTAAAGTTATATTAAACGGTTAAAATGTTTATATAATTATTATTCTCATAGAGTATAAGCAGCGATAAGATAAACGAGCTATTACTTCTCGAAGCTATATGTAAGGAAAGTGTGCACCTCAGCCGAGGTTCCTGAGATTGATGTTGGCAGATGTATTACGACGGTCGTCTCATGACGTCTTCATCTTGTGGCGTCTAGGCGACAAAGACGCCGTCCATCGCGTCTTCCTGCCTTCACATCGGGCGCGTCTTGAGAAAGAAAGGGCCCCGCGTTCCAACTCTGTCGTGGCTCTGCCAATCACGGCTCGTGTCCCAATTACCGGCGTTATGTCTGAGAATGTGAGCAGGTTGGCAAGGCCTGATTTCNAAGGCCTGATTTCTTGATAACACCTTGTAGGCTACTTAGTTAACAAAAGTCGGGCTGATGCCTAGAATACAAATTTATCCTCACTCTCTTGATGAAGTAAGATGAGATAAATTAATAACTGATATATACTAATGGGTATCATGCACAGGATGGTATCTGAGCAGAAACTCGTATACATCATTCACACATTAAGAATGATGTGTCAGTAGCGACGGAATATTGAGGAAATGGAATTACCAAGAGATAAACAACCTGCTATCCGTAAACTCCGAAACGATTCGCACAAATTAAAATTACTACTAAATAAAACTTTGCTTAAATGTGAACGTTACGTAATGATTACGGGGTCTGCCCAAGTTTCACCATAATTTGGAAATTTTTTGCTGTTAAATCCTATACATATAACAAAGTCAGGTTATAATGCTGGTTCTGACTCAGCAACGTGGTTATCTATATAACCATACTAACACACAGTTTCCGAAATTTTATTTATTTTGAATATGTGGTGTTAATATTAATTTATTTAGTTCCGAGGTTACTGCAGTCATTTTAGTTGTCAACAAATGTAATATGATTTATACCCTACTTTATGTTTTATGCCTTGTTTGAAAATATTTTTCTTCAATATTTTTGCAGAAAGAAATTAAATATTATGTTTGTGCGCGGAACACAGATCTACTGGGGCTACATTTTTGTGTGCCTAAAGAAGTGTCTGAGCGGGAGTTTTGCAATTTCATGCGCATGTATTTACTGCGACAGTTCACTTAGCAGACAAGTATGTTCCCCCAAGACGAATTTCGTGGGTTGTAAAGAAATAATGTAATACAACAGGCCTACTAGTGGTAAAACAGAGGTATTCTCAACTTTCCTCTTCACTTATTGTACGTCTTTTAAGAGGTATTCTTCGCTCTGTTAGCTCCCTGCTTCAGCTGCGGAGTCAGGTTTCACGTGATAATCTTATCTCGTTAATATGAAATTGGAGCTGCTCGTTTCGGAACTGTGCAATTTTTTATTCAGCAGGAGTTGTTAAGTATTTATGGCTTGAAGGCTTATTTTTAAATAATGTCATCACGTTCAAGGCTTTTTAAGATAAGCTCTAATACAATTAAATTTATTTGGGCAATATAATGCGATTACTTTCACCGGAGTAGGCCTATGTATGAAGATAAAAATTCAATTTTTGTGGAGCAACTCTTTGTAATTGTATTCTTTCGTTTTCCTATGTTCATTTTACCTGATTAGCTTTCATAAAATCAGCTAAAACAACGGAACCCATGGTAGAATCTGGGGACATGAATGCTAGATTGTCCTTGAAGCTATTATTCTTTATATATAGTTCCTGGGGTAATATTCCAACAGATTCCACATTGTGACGAGCAATCAAATTCAGTACCTTGCCCTATGTTCGAACCACTACTCCTGATATGCCAAATCTCAGGAACACAATACATGCAGACTTGCTTATGGCGTGGATTTGCAAATGATTAGTAAGAACAATGGATTGTATCATCTACTAGGTCGTTACTGTATTGATATTGAAGGGGGTTCAAAAGAAATATGGGAAATCTATTCCCCGTTAGTTTTAAAAAGAGGTTGTTTTTCCTTTGAATTTCATTCATCACCGCATTGGATTACCACGTAAACACACGTTGCCACTTTAGCCGCCAGCCAAAACCATCTGATGCGAAATTTTTTTTTAAGTTGGCACATGCGCAGTTTTTACGTCAAAGACAGGGCCTGTTAATTATATTTTGATTACGGAAATGTGGAATCTATTAACGCTGGCCGGCGATAAGACGGCTGGCTGGCTGAGGGGAGAGCGAAAGTGTGCGCGAGGGGAGAGGGGTGGTAAAAGGGACGGCCACCCATGCATATTAATGAAGATTCTCGCCAGCGGGGAAATATGAAGAAGTAAAGAAGGGGAAAGGGTTGGGAAGGCAGCCCGTGGCGGAAAGCCTTAAGCGATCCTTAATTAGCAGCAGAAGGCGCCACCGGCCTCTGGTTTTTGGCCCAACACCAACAATCAACCTCCGCGCACTCGCAACGCCGATGCTTCTTTTTTCCTCGAATTTCGCCGTGTGGTTGTTAAGTGTGTGGTAGGGGGGAGGGGGGTAGGAGGCCGTATAATTAGAGAAACTTTTGCGATGCATTAGATAATGACGTAACCCATTTGTCGCTTCTTATAAATTCCTTACCCGTCTCTCTGTGCGTTAGTGTATTTCCTTTTGGCTCGTTCAGTGACGGTCTTGTGTATGCACCGCTATAAGTTCCTTCACACGGTGGAATAATGAGACGAAATCTCATCTAATACCTTACCCTTTCTTTTTCTCGGTGGTTTATATTTCCAGCCGTCAAATATTATTAATCACTTAACTTAGCTTCAGCTAACGTAATACGATGCAGCTTGTTAATGCGTGCGTGATACGAAGAATCTCTAACACTACTAACTCATTTTGTTGCTGTTAATATGATATTCTAAGTTATTTTTTCGCACTAGTATTATTACGGTAAATAACGTATCTGAGCTATTTAAATTTAGACGTTTTAAAATTATGTTTGTGTAAAGTTTAACTTAATATTAAAAATCAAAATTGGGTTGTGTTTTCAATGAAAACTTGTGTGTAACAGCAGTAATACCAAAACCTTCTAGATAAGCAAATGGTATTTTGGGGTAACGCTATCAATTATTTCTAATAAAATATCAAAGTCGCCAATGAAATATGTTGCAGTACTGTTTCGTTCTTGTCATAATATTAAGCAATAAATTATTATAGACGGATACATTATTAGAGCTATATATGCAGCAGCATAAATAATTGCCTCTCGGTTATCCGTGGAATGAATCCATATTATTTTCAATAAGGATGTTTAATCACCGTAGTTTGTACGTCCCCATTTTAGACAAATTCCGATGAAGTTGCTTGAAATGTGACTGCCAATATCATAAACGATTAAAATTTCCAAGTATAACAGGCCTAATAAAGCTGCAATAATGCAAATAAAATTTAATAAGTATTGAAATAACACTACGAAGAGGACTGTACCGACAAAACATTAGATTGAAACTACTTATAGATCAATTTCTTCAGAAATATAAACATGGTTTGGCTGGCTTAAAGGCGTTGTTCACGAAAAAAGTCATTATTGTGCAATTTAACGAAATACTGCTCAATTTATAGACATTACTTACAAGTACAATTTCCACGCATGGAAAAAAATTCTACTGCCCATTTTTTGCATAATGGCGTGTAAAAATCACACTTTTAATGTTTTTTGGGCGTACAAATAATAAAAACTAACTCACCAACGGAAATGACATATTTCACATTGAAATAAATAATATACCGTGAAATACTTCAAGAAGTCTTTAAAATCACGCTATAAAATATTACAGCAATTTTTTACAATTATTTAAAATAAAAAAGTGCATATTTTTTATCTGAAACAGTTTGTGATTTTTTCGTAAAATAAGTTTTGCTAAGCATACCTTAAAATAAGTTAAGTTATGCCCTTTTAGTCACCCTTGTTAACTTTTCCATAAATATTTTCGTTCATTTTATTCGTACGTTCAAAAAACACCAAAATCGTGATTTTGACATGCCATAAACCAAAAACTATGCAAACTAAAAATTTTAATGCGAGGAAAGATTACTTACATGTAATGTCTAATAGTTGAATGGTATTTCGTACAGATATAAAATAACGCATTTTTTGGTGACCAACACACTTCAAGCCTCTTCGAAAGCGAAGGTGTTTAGAAACGGAATGTGTATATCTGAGAATCAGGAATGGGGAATGTATAGGCCATGACATATATTGGTACCCATCCCGACATTCGCTTGAAGTGAGTTAGGAAAACTACGGAAAGCATTACATTAGGATGGCCAGAGCGTGGTCTGAAGTTGAATACGGGTCTAGTATATTATGTTAGAGCAATGGTGGACATGCGGCGTGGCGTTGCAAATACTGTGTCGTAGTTTCAGAAAACCTACTAGGAAAATATCTTAGATTAAGAAATTAACTAGATAAGAAAACATAAATAAACTAAGTAGGAATGAACGAGCGTGAGTTAGCTGTTGTCGACAAACATGTACCACGCATATAATTCCAAGAAGGAATCAAGTCAGAGAAAATGTTATACCTAGTAGGGTTTCTGAGGTTTTCTGGGACTACCACGAAGTGTTTTCAATGGCGCGTGTACATAGTTTTTCAAACAATCAATTACCCTTTGCACAAGTCATTCAAACAACACTAGAGCCACCTCGCTCAGGAAGTAATTATCGTTTGACGCTGTTTATAAAATACTGTCTATCATAATCTCTTGGAATATAGAGGAAATATGAACATTTAAATGAGTTACTCCCATTGTAGTAGTTATTTTCAGTTCCTAACTGTAGAAGATACTAAATACCCTTCCAGCTTCCCAGAGCTTTAATAAGAATTGATTTTTAATTCTTGTTTATGACTGGAGATTGTATACATGGTTGCAAGACCGCTTATGTTCGCTCTATGCATCAGTTGAAATTTTTCATGAGTGTTGCTATGAGGTGTCGATTTATGAGAACCCGCACCCTTAATGCCTGTAAAATGTTCAGGCTGACGCGTAAGTTTTTCGTTACAAACAAAAAATCTGCTGTTTTAAAAATAGCGAGAGAAATATATATAATGTTATTTTTACAATATTAATCCTCCATAAGTGCACACACTACTTCAAATCTCTGTAATAATTTTCTATTTACAATTTCACAAAACAATTTTTTTTTTCCGTACGTAATGAATCTTATTACTGAAACGCCAGCTATCGAAAATGAATATCACATAAATCATTTCATTTTAATAGCAGAGAAAGAAATATTTATTTGCAAACAAAAAAGTATGTTTAAGTCTTACATTTCCTGCAATATTGGTGAGTTTGGTACAGTTTTCTACCGTTACCAATGTAATATTGTGAAATGATGAATAACTTCGTTTTCGACCTTGAAATGCAAACTGGTTTGTAACGGGCGCGTGTTTCTTGGAATGTGAGGACGCAAAATGGCCCTCTATTTCGTGATTTGTTCTTAGGTCGATGCAAAATAGCAGTTAAAAAAAAACCTCAAGCCAGACGAGTTGTATTTTTAGTCTATCATTTTAATTGCGGCAGTTTCGTTGAGAAAGAGGATTGGCATCACTGGTGTATCGCCGAATCTGAGACTGTCCCCGTTGTTTCGGGCCGAAACGCAGCGGAGAGTTCTTTTTTGCAAAAAATGTTATTCTTCAGAAAACATAAGAATCACCGTGTACAGNTGGTCTTGTTTTTGTTTATATATATATATATATATATATATATATATATTACACTCTTTATTTTGTTTACATATAATTAGTATATTATAAAAGTATGGTTTACAAACAAAAATTAAATTTTGAACGAAATATACATGATTAAAGGTAAGGCATACATACAAATATTTTGAGTTACAAATCTTTCTTAGAGCTGAAATTTAAAACAATATGATAGTTTAAAACAGACTCATTTTGTCGTATTATTAACAAAGTTCTTAAAAGTTGGGAAAAAAAATGCATTTTTGACCAATTCATGTTCTGTGTATGGTGGTCACAATTTGAATAGGAACAATGTACTATTAACTGATTCTATTGTACTCTTGAATATATATTTTTTATAACGATATTTTTAAAATGTCTCCAGTTAAAAATTGTTAAATCTCACAAATTTCATTTAATTTCTGACGCTTAAATAAAATCAATTGTTATATTAATGAGTTAAGGCTTTTGGGTTTTATTATTTATAATAAGTTTGCAAGATACCCTTCGCATTTACTGGAAATGGAATATAACGAAAGAAATAAGTAGGTTAAAAAGATGAGATGGACGTGCATAAAGTTTTGTTGACATTTACGTATTTTTTCATAAGTTTGAGAGGGGAAAGCTAAAAAAAAAATACCAAAAAATAATGTAGGATCAAAAAATGTGAAATATCGTATTCTCAACCATGGTTCTGTTTCTAGAAGTGCCAACTATATAAAACAAATATAGGTTTGAATGTAAGGCGTGCATAAAACTAATAAAAGTAGCAGGGCAGACATAAATTTACTTTCTTTGAAATTTTCCTATAATATATTTTTTGATATAAACATTTTTAGACTTAAGTATGTTTATACATACAAGTAGACAGTTTCATTGCGTTTGTCTTTGAGGTAAGTACATTTTATGGAGATATGTTAGTGTGACTATTTTCTGCCGGGAGGGTAGTTTGGGGAGGGNGGGGGGGGGGGGTAGTTTGGGAAGGGTGGCTAATATGCTAGGCTAACTTTGTGCGTGTGTAAATATCATGCAGATACATGTCTCTAATACTATTACAACCGGAATATAAGTCAAAGAGTGCGACACATATTTTAATTCTTTAGGAGTTCAAAACTGAATACAATTTCAAAGGAAATCGAAGGTAAATTGGCTAGGTTTAAATTTCTTCGGGAGGGAAGGTAATCTATAGGCGAGTAAAAAATTATCTGGTAATCTTTAAGGATATGTTGCCAAGTTTGTGGAGAGTCTCATGCATAAAAATGCACGTACAGAGGAAGGCATTAACAAAACACTCAAATAAGCAGAACGTCTGGGAACTGAGGAAGTGCCTGGTTTAAGAGGATG
>NQII01006473.1:89237-112926 GCA_002778355.1 Clitarchus hookeri | reverse complement strand
GAACGAACTCTGTGGACCTTCTCAAGCATTGTGGCTGCCCGCCGTTTGGACAGCTCTTCGAGACGTACGCCACAAAACTACACGAGTGGAAAATCAAAGATATTGCTGTGCCCCATGCAACGCTAAAGCCCTAAGTTGGTGGAGTTATGGTAACACGTGTTACATAAAAAAAAGACTGCAAAGAACCGCTTGTACATAAAAAAATTTATATATTACGTCTGTAATGCTCTTCAAGACTCAGAGAAAAAATGCACGTAAAAAAGTATTCCTTTTTAATGCGGATTAATGATAATAATATTGTAATGTGTTTGAATAAATAAATGTGTTTAAAACAATATGTATATATTTTTATTTTATCTCAAGTTATGTCCTGCTCATGTAAGTTAAAAAAAAGGGTAAATCGCTTTTGATATGAATTTTAAAAGTAAAATATTCCGGACATTAGTTTTGTTATAATTTAAAGAAATTAAAATATTTAGTATATAGGTTTTGTTACAATTTAAGGATTTTTTTTTAAAGATATACTAGTTATAACAATGATAATGTATANTTTTAAAGATATACTAGTTATAACAATGATAATGTATATACATATATTACGTATACAACCGTTATTAATAAATAATAAATAAAGCATTTGTAAAAAATCGTTTACGGATAAGTTATGCTCGTTTCTATGAACGAATCATGACACATAAAACCCAGAAACAAAGTTAAAAACCACTTCACTAACACTCGCAGTATGAGATACACAAGGTGAAGAAACCAATGCATTCCCTCTAACCCACACATAGACGCTCAATGTGAAACCATTTCTTCCCAATTATAAAATCAGTTCATTAAGAAATTGAAGCAGTGGGAAAAAAATACCCATATGCTATCTCCATATGCGGCGATTATTCTAGCACCCATTGTCAGCATATAAAACTCTTTATATGCTTACATAATGCACACATAGTAAGTTTTGCAGAAAAAAGATTTTTTACAGTGAGAAGAAGCTAGCGTACAGGTTCAAAAACCATAAGTACAAAATAATAAAANAGTTTTGCAGAAAAAAATATTTTATACAGTGAGAAGACGCTAGCGTACAGGTTCAAAAACCATAAGTACAAAATAATAAAAACCAGTTTACTTACGGCAAACAAATTTCTGTATTTTCATACATTCGTGTGCGCTCGCTCCATTAACAGATATATCTCAACCACGGTAAAACTCCCCACCCTCCCCTTCAGATTTCACTCACACTCCTAAGTGATTTTAGCTGAATGAAAAGTAGCACGCGAACATGTATATGTATTTGTGTACGTCCTCTAATCCAGCAGGAGTCTATAGTATTCACTCTTTATGAATTACGCGAGCTAAAACATAGCTTTATTCCCGAGATACTAGTCCACCAAGCAGATTTATACCACAATACGAATTCCGGAAAAGACACGCGCATACAGCTCTCATTCACCACCCTTCATCTTCGTCGAGACATATAAGGTAAGGCTTCACAAGTGCGAAAAAACTTGAGCATATTGCAGCAAATGCATTACAGAGACTATGATATTTTAGAGTTAGGTTTATACCTTTCGAATGTAGAAAATAAATTCCATGTACAATTTTTTTCCTTAAGAAATTCTAGCTCGAACTCCACCTTTTTTTTTGTATAAAAAAATTTTATGTAAATTTTTTTTTTATTCCGGCAAAACCAAAGATACTTTTTGATGCTGTCAAACTAAGAAATAATGGCGGATAAAAATTATCCCTAACTTGTTCATACGTCAAACACATACACACAATCGCCAATGCATATGTGATATGCCTATTAGCATATTATATAGTAAAAAGAATATATATGCATAATATATCGTAAGATAAATAAATATACATATTATATGGTAGTTTAAATATATATGCTTATAATATGCTAATATAAAAAACATTTCGAACGCATATTTTAAATACATTAGATAAATCTAAGATAGTCCATAGGCAATAGTTTCTTCGGGTTTTACATTTTCCCTGGGGCTTTTACTGTGCGAACATAGTATGATAGTTTTCTCAGGGTGCTCCCACGTTTATATTTATATATAATACATCCGTTTTTTTTATTTGGATTAAATGGTTAACAAACTTCTTATGTACAAATGCTCCTCCATTCTAAGTGATTAGTTAATTGATTTTCGGCCGTCAAATTCCTAGAACCTTGATATCATCCATTGGAAAACTGGCGTGTTGAACAGCGTTTCCGACTACTGATTCGAGAAAATGAAAAATTTTTCACCCGTCTGTCACTCTTAGTCAGTTATCTACGTTGATTAACATTGGTATTATGCGATTTTTTTAAAACTCTAAAATATCATGGTGGGTGGCCCACCCGCCAACACCAGTGCATTTTATTCAGGGAACACTCAGTGTTATGAGTTGAGAGAGAGCTTAGCAGCTGAAATGGGTGAGGACGTTTAGGAGGCGAAGAAGTTCTAGTGTCCCGAGAAATCCTGCCGGACATCACCAAGTCCATCACAGTTGATACTGTTGGCAATGGCATGAGTAAAGTTTCCGACATGCACGATAATACAGGTGCGAACCTGACAGGAATCGAACCTAGCTCACCTTGATGTGAGGCGTGCACTCTGGTAGGTGAGAGACTGCTGTCGAGAGGATGGTGTGATGTATTGAGCGTGTCCAGTCCTGTGTCAGTGCCATATAACCATTATAGAAAGGCGCCTGATCTCTACCGCCACGTTTCTTTGTTCCCTGCGATAAGGATTACCGCAGTGTTCACAGAGCAGTTTGTAAATATTTATGCATCGGGAATAGGGATTGCATTTATTGCTGCCGACATTTTAAAGAAAAGAAGAATTTTTTTATATCTGGGTAAACGACAGAGGTGCGATTTTGCGAACTCCAGCTTGCGTAAGCATGGGCTCGTTTTCACCCTAGGGCGCAAGAAATTATTAACAAACACGAGGATGTACTGTTACGTAATCGCCACGGTTCAAATCCGACTTGATGCATATTTACAATAATATTTTCATGATCTGATCGTGATATCATTTATACCCGGCATATTACATTTTTTCGTAATTATTCAAAGTGATGTGTTTCTATCGTGCTTGGTATCGATGGCAGTAGTATTTCAACGCTTATTTCACGAGTCAATAATTACCAGGGATCATGGGAGGCTATTTTTACATGACATGCTCCCCCGTTAATACCCCTGCTAATCACAATCGAAGCGACACTGCTCGCTGTGTGTTGTGAGAATATTCCGTAAAGAAAACAAGCCATAGTGTATCATATCTTGTTGGTTTTTCCTAATTTTCTTCAGCGTATATGAGATTTCGTTCCGGCTCGAAGAGTTGCGAAAAGGAAAGGGCTATGTANTAAATAAAACAAGCCATAGTGTGTCATATCTGGTTGATTTTTCCTAATTTTCTTCAGCGTATATGAGATTTCGTTCAGGCTCGAAGAGTTGCGAAAAGGAAAGGGCTATGTACACGATAATGAAGACAGTGTTGACGGCAAAAACTGTAGCTAGCTGACTTTGCTGAAAAAAATGTCGTGAATATTTCAGAAATCGACAAGAACTCCGGAGACACATTTTCTGAAGACCCCAATGAAGTTGTTGATAGACTTCAACCTTTGAATGCATTGCGCAGTAAGGCGATATATTTAATCCTCTGTGAACTTAAGGAAACCGGTTACATGGATGTAAACCATAGTGAACTATCCATCATCTGAAAACATCAGAGAAATGCAAAGATTTAATGCATGGAAAAAGTAGGATAATACATTTATGTGTTCTTAGTTGGGCACATTTAATTTATTGAACATTACACTACTGCTTTTCTGAAGTCTTACTATTTCGGTGATGTATAAATTCGAATGCAATGGTCTGTTTCAAAGAAAAATTATACGATAAAGTGGAGTACGGGGAATAAGGTTCAATCTGAAATATTATGTCTTTATAGGGCTGTTTAAGTCGGCCGAGTTTTGTTTGACAAGTAAACGAACTGAGGAAGGAATGTTTTTGAGGAATTGAAGGTTGAAATTTGCAATCGATCATGTCGGGAATCGAACTTGTCTCGTCGTTCTGGGGGGAAGAGGCGCTCACTTCTTACCCGACCACACATCCACCTATTCCTGTGAGAAAATGTTTGTACAAAAGAAAGGATGCTGTACGGATGCTTGTGATGGGAAACGAGAGCTCTAGCCAATGCAGTCTCTCTCTTATGTGACACCATGGAAGAAATAATCTTTGCAAAATGGGCGTGGGGAGTTATTTTCAATGGGGAGCCTGAACTAGTGTATCCAAATCATCATAATTTCGCAGATTGCAGTAGGCAGTCTGACCTGAGTATTTTCTCCTGCTGCCTGATACTTTTTATATTATGCATGAATAATAAACCTCATGTGCGNAGTCTGACCTGAGTATTTTCTCCTGCTGCCTGATACTTTTTATATTATGCATGAATAATAAACCTCATGTGCGTTCGCATGAGTATTTTAACTTATTTATTTTGAATGTATTGCATATGTACTTACATTATACGATATTTTGTATCTTCATGGCATCACGAGTGGCTGATAAGAGCACAAGTATGCTAGCAAGGAACATAACTCTTTCTGGGCATGATGGAGGTGCACAAAGTTTGTTACAAAATTTAACACCGATAATGGGTCATTTTGCTCTCACTTCTGAACTTTGGAAATTTTTTCGTTGGTATGTGTATGTGATACACTGCCATGCCAGGGCTGATACATAACCGACGTGCGTATGTACCTATGTAGGATCATGTTTAACTGGGGACTACTTTAGAATCTGTTTAAGCTCTGTTATTATGACTCGTACTAAACATATTTAAAAAAATTATATAAAAACTATTATTTCTTTTTTTTTCAGCGTTAAGATTTTGTTTTCATCATAGACGATTCCTCTGAAGGTTCCAGATAAATACAATTTAAAGTGATAGGGGTATTTTCACCTCAGAATATCAATTAGATACGGAAATATAAATATGTAGCACTGGTCGGGGCATGAAGTGCATTATCATAAGTTCGTTACTGGGAAATTTTTCCCCCTTTTTAAGTAATGGGTTGTCTTTTTTGTCTTACCTTCATTTGGTGTCTTCCGTGCGTGTGTATGTGTATAAATATTAAAAATTGGCGCAAAACTGTCATAGTTTTTTCCGTCGCAACAAGTGTTAAATATTTTATTCATGAAATGAGGTTTACACTCGTATTAGCAGATGTGAGTGGGTCGCAAATTCTGCTAAAATTTTCGTCCCAAACGTTTTAACATAAATTGATCACTGTGTACGTGGGCGTGCAAATATTTCTAATTATATGCATCAGTGGATGAAGGAGTCGTTCGTTGGACTACGAAGAGAATAATAATGAACTGATTCGGTATATATTCCTAGAATTATCAGATTGGCCAACAACGGATCGTGTGCGAAATGTAAGCTTTAAATACCTGTAAAATGCAAAATTTTATCCCGGTAGGCCTCAAATATGCATAAAATTACTGATACAAAATAATTTTTGTGGTCAGTATTATGATGTATTTAAAGTTAATGCGTACATATTATTCTGCGTTACTAGTTGCTATTGTTTATATTTAAGTCCCCGGAACGTGGATAGCTCGTGATACTGAAAGCCCGATGCTACGTATTCGATGTGAGAGAAAATGGCGTAACCACTTTATCTTATAATCAACACAAAAATATATTCCATTCGCAACTGCATTAGAGTCTCGTAAAATAGTAGCGCGAGTTTACTTTATCTAGGTGGTGTATAAGCTAAATGAATATTAAAAGCTTATTTGATACTTTTTTAAGAAGGAGCGAGTTGCTACGGCAAGCGGGCACAAGTAAGGACTTGACGAAAAAACACTCCCAGAATTCACCTGGAGTGATTATTAAAATTTTAAATGCGTGCCGAACATGTTTAGTATCGAACCCGGGTCGCCTTGAACATGGGTCTTCCCTGGTGTTGACTTGTGCGTGCAGATATCTGAGTTTATTATCCTATGAATGAAAGTTGTCTTGCGTGGGAAATAACACAAGCTGCTGGAGCGACAAGCCTCCCCCCGGCGGTCAGTGCGCTAGGGCAAAGTGCAATTCAACACCTGGTGCAGCGCGGCTGGCCGAGTGCGCGAGCTCAGATTGCGACTGCACGTGCCTCTTGTTTACTTCTGTAATGGGACTCGTGACCACTTCTTTAAGTACGCCTTTGTCTTAATAGTTTATTAATGCATCTATCAGTCTCGCCTGCATTAGGGATATTTCGGGCTCTCTCTGTGTGTGTGTGATTAACGCATGATCAGGTCAAGGATGATCATATTTTCCCGCTTATTTCTTAGTTTCACAGCACCACAAAGTACGTTTGGTTTCACTGGAATTAATAAAAGATTTCACATGTAATTGTTTTGTGCAAAGAAAGAGGGTGTTTGAGCCAGAATTTATTTATAAATAGAACTTGTGAAGTTTTTCCTTAAATGTCTCGACAAAGTTGAAGGGTGGCAAATGAGAGATGTATGCTCGTGTCTTTGGTGGAATTCGTATTGTGGTATAAATCTGCATTGTGAAATAGTATCTCGGGAATAAAGCTATGTTTTAGTTCACGTAATTCATAAAGACTGTATAATATTGACACCTTCTGGATGAGAGGCCGCACACATATGCATACACCTGTTTGCATGTTATTTATCATTCGGCTAAAGTCTTTTAAGAGTGCGAGTGATCTCTGAAGGGAATGGCAGGGTATTTTACCACGGATCAGATGTATCTCTTAATAGAGCGAGCGCATACGAATGTATGAAAATACAGAAATGTTTTTGCCGAAAATGAACTGTTTTTTATGCTTTTGTACTTGTAATGTTCGAACATTTACGCCAGCGTATTCTGACTGTATCACATTTTTTACCTGCAAAACTTTCTATATGAGCATTATTTAAGCGTATAAAGAGTCTTGTATGCTAACAATGGGAGCTAAAAAAATCTACGCATGTGGAGTTACCATATGGGTATATTTTTCCGCTACATATTTCTTAAAGTGCTGATTTTAAACTTGGGGGGAAATGGTTCTAATGATGAGTGTCTATGCCTGGGTTAAGGGCAATGCATGGGTTTCTTCACCTTGCATATCTCAAACCGCGAGAGGCAGTGAAGTGGGTTTAACACTGTTTCTTGTTTTTTCGTGACATTATGACTTCATAGAAAGCAGAATAACACATCCACCCACGACGCATAATTTATTCCAACCCTTATTTTTTCTTACATGTAAAACGTATGCACATTTCTTAGTAACGGCTAGAGTCTCATTGAAGATATTTTCTTTAAACTATAACAAAATTTATACCCTGAATATTTTCTTTTCTTTAATTTATACCAAAACTGATAAACAAAATATAACTTTTTCTTAAAACTTATTTCATCAGCACATAACTCTAAATAAATTTGTATGAAACAAATTTCAATATTATTATTATTCTGCATGAAAAAGTAATATTTTTTTACAAGTGTTACTTCTCTGAGTCTTGGAGGGCATTACTGACGTGATACTATTTGTTTTTATGTACAATAGGTTCCTCATAATCTTTTTTTAATGTACCACGGGTTAACATTACTCCACAAACTCAGGGCTTCGGCGATGTACGGGGCACAGCAACAGATTTGTTTTTTGCAATAGTAAAGATTTGTGTCGAAACGGCGGCCAGTGGAAATTTTTGTGAAGGATAAAAACAAAGTTCGTTGCGAATCGCCGACATCTATTTTACATAATGAATGATATAAACACACTACCGCGTGATATTTCGTCATTCCTGACCTAAGAGGTCCAACAAGATTACACTCTAGGCCAGTGAATGCCATGAACTGGCCCGATTATCTCAAAATGGCAGATGCTTTTGCGTCACTGAGATTGCGCAGTGCAAATACTTTCCTTGTAACTGTTTCCGACCGCAATATTCTCTTCTCTCATCTAAGTTTGTGCTCTGGCTAGCAGTTATAATTGCGTGCACTTGCTTCAATATCCTGAACGTCCTAGAAATGCGACACTTTGGCAGTAAAATGGCTTGAGCCACGATGTGTGGGTAAACTGCAACGTGTGATCGTGTTTCTAGTGGCATGGCTTGCACTGCGCACTTACTTCAACCACTAACAAGGAAGACGTACTCTGTACAAGTTCTGGCTTCCAGTGCCAAATATGGCGCATCTTACTGCCGCATTCATAGCTGTCACGTACATCAAGTCAGACAAATCCTTGCATATTACCTGTGAACTTTCTGACAAATATGACCTGCTATCCGGCACGGGCTATTGATGATAAGTTCCATTATTTCTAAGAAAATGCCACAAAATTCTCACTAAATGTATCATCATTACAGCAATATTCAATTATAGATTTGCATGTAGTTTAAGATATTAGTCATTATTTAATACGTGATGACATTAAACATGTGACAGGAGCATACCTCTGAATGTGGACAGGCAATGAAAATTAGTGCATTGGATTTGTTTACTGATTATGCTTCTCTTGGATGTATTCAGGACGTGCTATAGTTATGTATGACTGTAACGATTATGAGGTATTTTTTGTTACAGCCAAAACTAATTAGACTATATTACTAAAGAATCCTACCAGCAATTTAACACATGCACAATTACAGACTGTCCAAAGTATTATGAAATGTAAATGCGTGTGGTATTTTGGAATATAGCGGGCGTATACTTCAAATTTTGTAAATAATTGTCTGAGAGCAGGAGAAAGAAACAATCAAGCTTGAGCTATATGGCAAGTATAGAAAAACNTACTAAAGAATCCTACCAGCAATTTAACACATGCACAATTACAGACTGTCCAAAGTATTATGAAATGTAAATGCGTTTGGTATTTTGGAATATAGCGGGCGTATACTTCTNAGTATTATGAAATGTAAATGCGTTTGGTATTTTGGAATATAGCGGGCGTATACTTCTAATTTTGTAAATAATTGTCTGAGAGCAGGAGAAAGAAACAATCAAGCTTGAGCTATATGGCAAGTATAGAAAAACGGGATCCAGCAAACTGTGTAGTAAGAGATGTTGTTTGTGAAAATTCATGATGACCATGTTAAAGGAAGCACCTTCCAAATGTTACAACTATAAATGCGCATTCGATTTTGACCATAAACACATATTCCCTTTTTTTTGGCACTATTTCGCTTGCATTTATGCATGTATACATTGTAATAAAATATATGCTTGAATACATTAACAATAAGTTACTGATATATGTAGCTGATGGATGTCCTCTCCTCTACATAGGTGCAAATATTTTTAATTAAATTTCTTAGTAGTTTAGATGGTCGTTAGGCCTCCACGTATGTTTGACAGCCAACATATGCTACAGTAGTGATACAATTACAAATACACAGGTGCCTCACCCAGGACTCAAATCCAGAAAACCTCGTAGGCACTATTACCTAGCATACAATTAACAATTTTACGAAAGTAGGAGTCGAAACATCAACTTCGGATGTAATCAGAAAATTTTTTTTAATTATATGGTTCATTAACCTTAAATATTTACAGAGCCGTTATTTGGATAATATGTTTCTGTGTTACCTTTAACATGTAATGTTACGTGGCCAACCGTAGTGTTACTTGTGTAATGAATTTGGTGAAAGTCAGTTGGTTGTTCCCTGAGGCATGGCATATAAACTGTACTTTCTTATTTGGTGCTATCGTACAAATGTGCCTTTAAAATAAGTTCTGTACACGATACTCCTGATTGATAACGTCTAAATACAAATTTTATTGAATTTGGTTAAATTGTTTTGTAGCTAAAACAAAATTATCATTATATTTACCTGCACGCCATTTTGAAAATTAATATCTGACCACACTTAAATTATGTAATTTAACATGCCATTCTGTAGCGCTACTTGTGTAAAAAAAAATTTCTGGAAATTAGTTGAATTGTTCTGAAATTTGGCAAAATGTACAATTTTCTCCCCGGGAAGAATTTTGCGTAAAAAGGGGGAAAATTGTATCTCTGTATCTGTAAATTATTATTCTAATGAATTCTGCTAGTGCACAAAACTTAGTGATTTTGGTTTAATTGATTAATATGTTTTACATGCTTACCTAAATTATTTATATCAAGGGCTCTAATAGTGCGCCATACTTAAAAACNAATAGTGTGCCATACTTAAAAACCCGTTAGTGTAAACACACTGCTGTATCGCTGTATGTGACGATCTTAATAAATGAAGAGCAACAAGTTTATATACTAGCCCATTCGAAGATTGCTGAAGATGCCGCCAGCATACAAAGCAAAGTGACAATTGGTTACATAGTTTCGTAGGTATAGCACACTCAGCTAAAATATTTTATAGCCGCCATTCCGAAAATAAGTGTCTGGAGTTCTTAAAACATACAAATTAATAAACTCTACCACAGTAGAACGAGTTTGCCAAATTTATTAGTAATAAGTGGATTGCATTCCGAGATATGATAAAAAAACTTAATATTTTCTTGTAGGGCCACGTTACAGAATGGCAGAGTTATGAGACGCCTTACATCCACTTCAGTGGTAATAGTATATATTTCTACTAAACCAAGATAAAGACCTAAGTTAAAATATGTTTCCTAGTTTTTTAAATATTACGAACAGAACAAAAATATGGCCATCGTTTTAAGAAAAGTGTCTGACCTACTTTAAACTTTAATTTACATGACCTGCTGTAATGCTACTTGCTTGCCAAATTTGGTGGGAAAAGGATTTTTTTTTTTTTTTGAGAAAGATGAAAGGAACATATTGATATTTCATGTTATAATATCTAGCAATATGGCGTACAAAAAGACTTTGTACCGCACACATTTGATGATTCATACATATACTACCAGCATACAAACATGATATATAATTGAATGCATGGTTTCAACGATTTAGCATACCACGATAAAATATATGTCTGCCACTTTAAAATTAGTGCGTGATCTAGTTGAAAAAATACCAGTTTACATCAATTACCGCGGTTGTTTGCCAAACTTGGTAGGAATAGGTCAATTGTTTCGCAAAATATGACATAAAAACTTAATTAGTTCGTGTGACAGCATCAAACAAAATGGCGGACAAAAGAGTATCCGTGTAGACACATTTGATAGTTGTAATATATGTGTAGAAGGTGCCAGCCTATCAGTCTCCTCCCCCTCACTTCCAACTTCACTCGCCACACACGGGGCAGTCGCACAGTGCTGAATGACGTCACAGCTGCCACCACCATCAGGTGATCGTCCGACTTCAAGAGGCATCTCGTCAGGGCAGGGGTTCTTAGGGCCAGCATGTTGTCATCCAAACCCACCCAGCTGTCAGGCGCATGAAGCATCGACGTAGGAGACATGCGCCGCACCGCTTCCCCCCTTTCAACCTCGTGCCGCCTGCAGAGTGTGGGGTCAAGTGTTGTGTCCTACACGACAGTGTTCTGCCTAGATTCTGAAAATGTATTACTCATGCAATAAAGCTGAGGAATATCCTTCAATATTGCTCCCATTGTATTTTTAATATTCAAGTATGTCTACCTAGCCCCTTTAAACCAGTAATGGACTCGCTCACCGGCGAAATGAAAAAAACATAATTACAACGACTATTATCTCCATAAAATTATTGTGTCATAACAAAAATTAGTTTAGAGTGTTTTCCTGCAATTCTACAAGTTGAAAGATATGTGACAAACAAATGTGTAATGCATTATATATTCTTAAGCCACTGAGTTGCCAATGTATATTCTATTTAATGCAAGTGTTATTTATGTAATATACGTTGTGTTTACTTAATTTTTGTAAGGGTTATATGCAATGACCAAGTGCGATAATTTTAAGTAAAGTCCTTTTTTCAAATTTTTAAGCTAGCATATTTCATATGTGGCGTCTCGGCATTGGAGTAGGGTTGTCGTTCGCACGTGACCTCTCCGGGCCTGCACACTTCTCCGCTAATCATCTGGCGCAGTAATAGTCATTTATTTAAGTGGGAACAACTTATATTTTCATTGCCGGAGGATCATGCCACCCACACCTCAGGAGCCTTTTACACTCCTGAGCCGTAATTATTCACATGTAATACCACGTAGGCTTCGCGCCGTCTTCACTGTTTAGGAGCTCCCCGTGCCATAGCGGGGAAAACTGGTCATATGTCCCCCAGAGGAGAGTGAGTCAAATAAACCATCTTGTGCCGAAATGTTCGCCAAGCGTCTTTAATTGTCCGTCTGTACCACGGCTGCATAACCTATTATTTCCTTAAGAGAAACTGGGTCTATAATCGACCGTTTTGTCATTAAGGGCGTTGGAATGTCCGGCAACAATCTTAGCACAGGAGTGAATATGCGTTGGGAGGGGACGAAACACCTCTCACTAGCCTAGCCATCTTGAATTATAGCTGATAATTCAATGCTGGACCATGAAGGGAGGCCACATCTAAGGGTCGTCGACGGCAAGCCCTCTATTCTTGTGCTCTGTGAGCTGGCGCCACAGGGGAAATTATCCTCTGCCTGATAGGCTTATTACCTTAGACATGCCCGATACACACACAAGTCGTAATTCTCCTGATGTCCGAACACAGAAATGTGTCAAATTCCAGCAAACGAAGTCTAGTTAGAACTTATTACATGGTTTCGACAAAGAAGCATAAAATGCTTATTATTACTATCCACCGCCATTTTCAGAATAAGTGCCTACATGCTTAAAAGACAGTTCACTTCGCCTTCTGCAGAACTACTTGTTTGGCAACTTTGGTGGGAATAAATTTCTTTTTCCCGAGAAAAAACATAGAATCTTTATTTTAAATGGGGCGCTATGTTCAAATCGCGAACAAAAGTAGCTATGTGTTGGCATAAGTTATTCTTGTAATAAATGTTTTGACCACACAAAATTTGGTTTAAATTGTGTAAACGGTATGGTAGATATACCAAATAAACTTAAAATATTTGTATAGCTGCTATTTTTAAAATTATGTATGATAGTTTTAANGCCTTCTGCAGAACTACTTGTTTGGCAACTTTGGTGGGAATAAATTTCTTTTTCCCGAGAAAAAACATAGAATCTTCATTTTAAATGGGGCGCTATGTTCAAATCGCGAACAAAAGTAGCTATGTGTTGGCATAAGTTATTCTTGTAATAAATGTTTTGACCACACAAAATTTGGTTTAAATTGTGTAAAAAGTATGGTAGATATACCAAATAAACTTAAAATATTTGTATAGCTGCTATTTTTAAAATTATGTATGATAGTTTTAAGTAGCACACTTTTACATAACCTAATAAGTGACCTGCCAAATTTGGCGAGAACTGGTTGAGTAGTTCTTGTGTTATAATAACATAAAAGCTTAATTTTCCATGTGAGGCTATTTTACAAAATGGTATACTAAAAGCAATATCTATGATGCATTGTAAACAAACAAAATTTGGATTAAATCGGCTGAATGGTTCCAGAGATATGACATTGCCCTAAATTTCAAAATCGCTGCCATTTTGAAAACAAGCGCCCAGTATGATCGAAAACTGTAAAATCTAGATGTTCTTACTAAGTACTACATTTGTACTGCGTTCTGTAAAATTTTAATCACGCATTCAACATTTTAAGTGGCGGAGAGTTTGATCTTGTAAACCGTTCTTTCCTTCGGAAATTGGTCTGAAAAACCACAATGTTATATTATTATGTAAAATAAAATTTCTAATTAAAATAATAACTTTATGTTGGGGTTTGTTGATGTCATTCTGTTTAAAATATTAAGCTTACTTCAAAATGTTGTACTATTCGCCTGTGCTAGGTAATAACGAACCAACATTAAAATAACCGGTAATAGAAAAGGTGTCACGTTGTGGGTTTCAAAGTTCATAATTATATTGTTATTACCTTTTTGTTTTCCAATTATTTGTTTAATTAGTTCACATAATGAATTCACATAGTTTTCAATTTATCGCATTATTAATTCACACAAATAACCTTCTTAATTAACGTATTAAGATTTTTATGATTTAAGCGATGTGCAGTGCATGTTTGGTTATGTCACGAGTTTGTTGATGTGCAAATTATTTAGAGGTTATTGCTGTTGCTATTGTTATGATTATCGCTAAGTTTGTATCGGCAATATCTGAAAAGACTCAAAAACATATGGACTCACCACTAGTATAATATATTATAAATTTTCAATCAAGTAAAATTAAAGAAAAGTGTTCTCATTGGCTCTCGTCTCCGAATTGCTGATTGGAGGAGAATTGTGGCGTGGTCAGACAATAGCCAATCAAAGGGCAAATAACAAAAAGTGAGATGCTAAAGTTCGAGTCGAAATTTTTTCACTAACAAATGTAGTCACCACCGCCGAGAACAGACGCGTGTGGGTGATGAAGAAGAAAATGAGGAAATAATGATATGTCTGCATAAATATAAGTACAATTGCTGCCAGATGTTTTTAATTTTCATACTCGATAATATAAAACGATTGATCTTTGTCTAATTTGTTGGAGAATAAAAACGAATAAATAAAGAAAGAGAAATAATTTTGGCCTTTTAATTATACTGAAATGTTACAAAGGTTGTAAGAAATTTGGAACTACCATTAAAGCAATGCCACCGATATTCCTGAACTATGTGTCATATTCCCCTTTTGTCGTTTTTTTAAATTTTAATTACAAATTCTATATAGATAAGCTTGGCAGATAAGGTAATTTAACTTTTCACATACATTGGGATGCAATCATGTAATATAAAAATATGTCATACCTTCCCAAAAAGGGTTATGCTGAAAATAAAATTAATAGTCGAGGGTTGATAATATAAAAAGGATTTCAAGTTTTGATTTGGTTATGTAAACAAACACAGTGCAATAAGCTAGAGGTATAACAGGCTTTAAAACAAGCATGCAGACAAAGATGCTCACAATTAACCGATGCAAATAATGTATTAATAACATTGACAATAATAACGAATAAAATTACATGTATCCATAATCCAAAAAAGTAATTTAATTAATAGAAACATCTCACAGTCGATAGATACAACCTTGTTTCTGAAATGCATACAAATGCCAATTAACAATGCAGTATAATTAAGAAAGTAATACATTTTTGAGGTACCAATCCTCGAAGCGTGAAGAAACGCGGTTTGCATGCATTTTATCTGTGCAGTAACTTTACAAACCTTTTTACCTAAATAACTACTGAGATAATATATACTCGTCAAAAATATACAACGTGATATAATTAAACCTACTGAATACTATATAATTGACGTGGACCACTCCTGAGTGGTCTGGCACGGCCACTGTCATCACGTTATAAGCCCACAGTCGTTGCACCAGTGCGGCCCGCGGAACACGCACGTCGTGCGTCCCAATGCGTATCCGCATCGTTCACCGAGTGATCCAACCGAGTGCCTGTGGTGTCCCTACAGAGATCTGTGCAATAAGGATAGGAATCAAGTCTTAGAATGTGTAGTAAATAGCCTTAGAATGTATGGCCCACGGGCAAATGTTCGTGAAATTCGCCATTAGGGGATTTCGAAGTAATCGCAGAATAAATGCATACCATGTGAAAATTAAATTAGGTGTAGAGTATAATGGCTAGTGTATTTGATGTGTTCTATATAATTTTCCGAGTGTTATTGTGTGTCTTATCAAGCCAATTAGTGACGTGGGAAATAATAAATCTTTCTTTCAAACTGACCGTTCCGGTCGTAGAGTGCCCCAAAACTCCACAGACCTTAATTTCCCACGTGCTCTGCAAGACACCACGTAATCATGTTTTGTATTTCAATTAGTGCTTAATTAAGAACTCTTAACTCTCTACAGGAGTAAGAGAACTCACTCACAACGTTTCAGTGTCTTATGTGGATATGTTTGAAGTTCTATGTTAATGAGATCAGTAAATTACTTACCTCGCGGAGTGGAGCGAGCTCTCGGCAAGGACGCCGCTCGTTCGCGCCATCTCCGGCAGTCTGATTCCACGGGTCTTAGGTGCTGCACGTGCATCATCCAAATATTTAAAGTGCTGCCATTTTGAAAGTAAGTAACAGTGCAGGGTCGAAAACTACAAAAGATCCAATAAAAACTGGCAAAGGTTGGTCGTCTGCTCATGATCTTACCACGAAAGATTGTGCTCTGCCATCTTTGTTGTCATCGAAACCTTTGTCACACATATCCAACATTTTTTTTGTATGAGATATTAAATTTCTCTCTTAATTTTTTTACAATTTTTTATTTTATTTTCAATAATTTGAATTAAAGGACATTGTGGTTATTTTCAAGTTCTACAACAATCAACATGGTGGTCTGAGTAATCAATAAAATTCTTCTTCTTTTTTTTAATGAGTTTTTTGTTATGTATACTAGACTTGATTTTTTTATTTTTTTGATGGTGGTTGGTAANTGGTGGTCGGTAAGGGATGGAGGGTGATAGGGAAGGTGTCGGAGTCGAGTGGAGAGGGAAGGGTGGGCTATCGTTATATGTCCTTCAAGATAAAGAAGTTTACTCGATTTTTTTTAAATTAAGTTTTCATGGTCACTGATGTGAAAGCCAATGCCATTGTGCCCCAGCATGGTAATAAGAGTGAGTAAGGTCATAATTTCTTAAATTTTTAGAAACATTTATAATAGTTATATTTATAATTGGTTGGAGGAAATGTGGCGTCAAAGGTGTAGTTTATAGAAGGTGTGTGGGAGTGTGAGGTTAACACCATATGTTCCTCGTATTTTAAAAGGAAATATTGGTTTGGTGAAGGGGTAGAGGCCTGCTAGTGAAAAACAATCCTCCCCAAATCGTTACGATTGATCAAAATGGGCCTTTGAACAGTTCGTTTTATGCAAATAGGATCGGTGCTTTTTGAGAAAAACGGAAAATATTGATTGGAAAAGGGACATTCCAACATCGTGGAGGTCGGCTGCAGTTCCAATGCCTCGTGCCCTTGCCCTCGAGTCGGCATAATCATACTACAAAGTGAATGATGGGACACTTCGTCATAGATTCTAGAAAGGGGTTCCGATCACATTAATCTTAATCGATATTGCTGTTGCGAGTAACCAGCAATGTAATTACATTCCTTATATTATCGGCGAGTGTCAACAGAGGTAGTCTACAGTACTTCAATTGCCGCGTTGCCATGTAGTCCGCGAATATAAACACGGATGTCTGATGACAACGTATATCGGTCCGACAATTCAGTCTGAGCATCATGAAGAGCAGCAGTTGTCTTAGGAAAGTGTATTCAATGTTGTGCCTTTTCCTTTAGTGCTTCCACAACTTCCCAGAACGTGTATGACGCCGTAGCCTGGGTTACACCAACCTCTTCTGCAACGCCAACTTGAAAACGGGGATCTCCTGCATACCTTAGGAACGTTGTCATTGCTGAGAGATCCACCTCGTGTGTCTGTTGGTTCAGAAAGAAAGTGTTGCGCAATAAATTCTACATTTTCCTTTTTAAACGTGTAAAATCCTTTACGGTTGTGTACGTCTGTGCCTCTGAGTCTTGTATAAATGATTGATTTTACGTTGCGGAAACATCACCACGAACTCGGTCATTGCACTTATCAGCCGCACTTAAGTAAGCTGAGACACCAAATGAGGAACCTCACAACACTGTAAGCAGTTGCTCGATACAGTGAGCAGTTGCTTTGTTTTATTTATACCAAACCAGGAGCAGTGGCTCAGCAGTGATGTCGGTCGAGCTGTTACTTGCGAGAAGGTTGAGCAAGGCTGTATTTATTTATACGAAATCGAGCAATATCTTTGTATGAATGATTATTGAGTAACTGCTTACAAATATTTATACCAATCTTTGTCTCACCAGCTGTACGAAGAAAGCCGGCTATGAAATAACAGTCAAAAAGCATATCGATTTGTGGTAATATTACAATGGGTAGAGATTTAGATTTGGCAGTTAGTTATGCTCTAACTAATACATTCTTTCAGTTTACTCACATTCAAATCTTATGTGGTACTCTTCTTGCGGCGTAACGGGACTTAATTGAAGGGACTGCTTGCGCTATAGTTAAAATGTTGAAATCGACCAGACATATGATATACCAGCAGGTTACTATTCATTTTCAAATTGTAANAAGGGACTGCTTGCGCTATAGTTAAAATGTTGAAATCGACCAGACATATGATATACCAGCAGGTTACTATTCATTTTGAAATTTTATGATCCTGTTCACGTCCACAAAGATTTTATTCTTGGAGAATTTATTCATTAATTTTTTTTCGTACCTGATAGTTTCAAAAAACGAATGACTCGATCTGACATTGCGTTGTCTCCAGGTTCGTAGCCCGACGATGACGTAACACGGTTTCTCGGTAGCGAAGCTGGACGTTACAATCCAGTTTATGCGCTGGCTTAGGGGCTATCCGAGGTAAGACTCGGGAAACCACCACCTCAAAGCCATATCAATGTTTCTGACATATTCTGCTTTCTTCAGCATGTTGATATGTTCAACGGCGCTAATCTGAACGTGAGGCAGCAGACTTCCGATAAACTGGTACTTTAGTTACACGGATTGCAAACTCTCTCCCGTATCAACGATTACATCCGAGTGCGTGTTGGCCATTGCCATTTTCAATACTTGCTTAGAACTGGATATGATGTGCTCGTAGTCTTCGTCGATTACAAGTAGCATTGCTGGATGAATGAACACCTCCAACTTACACAGAAACTTTTAGTCGTCTCGTATTCCCCAACTGGCTGCCCTGAACACCGATAGCATGATCGGCGTGGGAGTCAGTTTTATGAAAGTTGTTGGTTTCTGACATATCTCGCCTGGGGGGAAAATTAAAATCCACACAACAGTGAGATCTCATAAAAATCAATTCAGTAGTATTGCATCGTGCCGGAAGGAAAGAGACAGGCTTACAAGCACACATTCTATGTATTAAAAACTGCCTGTAAAACACTTTTCAGCAATTTTTGCGTTGAACACAAGCAGCAGTATTTCGAACCTGTTAATATGAACTGTGAAGTTTCGTATTTACAGCTATGAACCCTTAAAAATTGGGAAATAAACTCTTTTATTTGAAATTATCAGAAAAACTAGAAATAAAACAAAAATAATATATACAGCTTATCTCTAAAATAAGATATAAAACTTATGAAATAGTAAGTGCAAATAAAATCCACCACTCTATAAGTAGGGGCTGTTTTCTCGGAACTGGAGAGCGTCAAAGTGCAACAAAGTATCAGATTGTCAAAATTTCATCATTGTTATTTTTTATCTGTCTTGAGAGTTCGCTAAATGTTCAGGGGTACAAAAATAAATACGATGTGATAATTGAAACCTCTCCGTATTTTGATACTGAAGGGGAATGTTATTAGTACTCGCAATTTCAGAGACTGCTTATCTTTCACCAGTAACACACACTTTGTGTTAAATTTTTTTCAACCTTTGTAATTTCTGATATTTTCGTTTGAAAATTTTTTTTTCTTATTTAGGGGTTGGAAACTACTATAATAACCGTATAGGTCATAAGCCGTACATAGACTTTTACCTCATTTCTCATATTTTATCACCTCCCAGACGCGGTAACGAATGTAAAGAAACACTTTGTATAATTATTAACTATATTGTATATTTTTAAATATATCACTTTGAACAAAAATAATTATTTCGTCCTTTTTTATGATCCGGTTTACTCAACCCGTCTTCTTGAATAAATAACTGTAGACGTATTGCCCGCACAGAAGGGAAGATTTTTTTTTTTCACTAAGTAACTCATCAAATTTTGTAATTTTGTTTATGCTAATATAAATAAAGAGTTTGCATTAGATTATGTTCACAAGTTGGGATCAATGATACTAAACTGAAATAAAAAAATCATAAATATTAGAAAAATTACATCACAAAGTTTAATAATTCATTATTTTGCACGACTGTTAAGTTTTTGCCAGAAATATTGTCGTGGAAGGGAGACATTTTTGTTAACTGTGTCAGCAGCTGTTCTTCTGCAGTTCAGATTCTAAACGCAATTATTGTACATTTGTCCTTTTCCGTTCGTTTAGAACATACCGGTTGTTTCTATTGATTTGCCCCAATATCATAATTGTCAAAATATAATATCAGCTGCAAATATACACTTGGAATTCGCGTTTTACGACATTAAAAGTTTGCCAGTAATCGTAGAGGAAAAAAGGCACACAAGACTGCTGTCTCGTTCTCGCCTGCACAAAGTCCATCTTGCCCGCTTACTTATATAAGAGCTAGCATGGCAGATCCCTGACATCTTGCAGTAGAACTTCGAGTCTATCGCTAGTGTGTGGCTGTTGTCTTAGAACCGCATTCTCCTCACGAGGTAAGTGAGATACTTGTAGAAACCCTTATATGCTACAATGTTTTCTTTGATCTCATTAATCCTTCGAGGCTTGTAGATACCGCGAGCTAATAGTTGGTTATAAATGTGAAGTTATCTCGCAATTATAAGCAGGAAGGGGGGCACAAACTTCTAGTGCTTATTATTTTGATATTTTAGACAAGTCCTGTGTGATTGTTCCGATTGTGAAAGGGAAGAAATCTTGGTCCAAGCTATAAAACCACGCGATGTCCTTTCAAAGTAGAAGCAGGCAGTATTGAAACGAATGTGGCTTGAGTGTTTGTGTATATATGTATATATACATATATAGAGGGAGAGGGAGAGAGAGCTGTGTATTCTAACCAGCTGCCAAAGTATGTAAGTGATATTTGTGACGTTCAACAACGTTCAACAACGCTGAGGTGATGCCATGGTGGTGAATGAACAACCCTCTCTTATGTAAATGGAACCTCTATAATAAATGAGTTTATTAAATACCCTACTGTTGGATTTGTTGTAGGAAATGTTAGTAGATCTAAAAATTAATATGAAATAATTACAACATATTATATTATTTTAGTAATTTAGAATACATTTGAGGCAAATAAATGATTTTTCATATATCTGTCATCTTCTTCTAAAATATTCCGAAAGAATATTTCATATATATAAAGTTATGTTAAAGAAATGAAATATCTCCACACTCACACAACAGTAAAACTGTTTTTTTATATTTGTAAAATAACTAAAATTTTAATTTTCGGATGATTCTTCAAAATCATCGTTTAAACGAATGTAATTTTAAAAACAACTTATTTTCAAAGAAAAATTAAATTAATTACTATTCATACAATTGGGTTTAAGTAAATATATTAATATAGAATAATTGCTCAACTTAGTTAACAGGTCCTAATATTATAGCTCTACTATCATGAGGTAGAAGAGTTCCAGTCTTTATTTATGTTTATTTAATCGGGTAATAAAGCAAGAATACATTTTATTTCATTTACTATATATTAGTATTTCTATATAAATAAACAGTAATTTCAAGTAAATAAATATTAATGCAAAAGTTTAAAAAACGTACTCAATTATAATTATTACACATATGTAAGTTTAACTGAAAATAAGAATAACGTAGATACATTACATAACAATTCAGTTAAACCCAATAGTTAAAAAAAAAATTGAGAATGAAATAAAAGATAAAATGAATCGGTTTAATAAAATATTTCAGTTTCCTCGAAATGTGTGCGACATTCATTTTAAAGAAGGTCTGCTCAAATAAACAGCTAAATGCAATGTGTGTTAAATATCGTTCAAGCGGAAGGAATATTCAAGATATCTTAATAGTAATATGAAGAGAAATTCCCGAGATCTAAAATAATTTTATAGCAATAATGATTTACTGGCAGTATTTTTCAAAATGGTGGGAGACTGATACTTTCACGTAATGATTTTAGTCTCCATAGAAGCTATGTAGGCACATAATAATATCGCGAAATATATATCACTTAAACCAACGTGATGACATCTGCAATTTAAAAAAATTACTATATTGTAGAAGTGTCAGTTGACCCTCCATTCCACTGTTTGCGTACAGATGTGTAGGAGATAGTTTGACAGTTAATAGAGATATGATTCTTAGGTTCATGATTGTGTTTAAGTTTCAGGTGACATATTTAGGCTTCTCACACTAAAGAAGTTACTAATTGTTATATTTAACAACCTTATATATATAGCCAGTCTATGTCAAATGTCGGAGAGAATATACGAATAACCTATTTTAATTGCGAGCAATTTTGGACTGCCCCACGAAGTTTTGTTGAAATAAGTTTATGTTCTCAGTAGATACAGATTACCAATCTAAAATAGTTATAATACTGTTTTGTTAAAATTGCGTCTGGTGTGCTGTAATCACTTATCGATAGAGTGGCCGACCACAGCAGTTTAAGTGTTGAGTACTTGCTGAGACATAAGTGCTTGGTTTTTCAACACATGCTACATATATAGTGCCTGATAAACGAGGTCATTAATTAAAATACTATACATATTTGCAATAGGCAGAGCTAAGATACGAAGATTGGTTGAAATCTGTGAAACTGTTTGGTAGATAAATATTACTAAAATAACTTGTATGCTACATTTTGTGGAATTGGTTGTGCGGTTTCGAAAATATGACATACAGCTTTTAATTTGTAGACAATACCATCTCCGAACATTGAGGATGAATATGAACACAATACTCTATATTGGATACTAACAGTGTGGAATGAACATCTTTTGTTAAATTACGGCGTATAGTTCCTGAGTTATAACATGTTAAACACTACCGTTTTGAAAACTAGCTTCCAGAATGCAAGCAAATTATAAATGTCGAATGTCCTTGTTAAGTAATATGTCACTAGAATAATATAACCAATTAAAAGTTTTTAGGTGATACAGAATCCCACACAGAGAAACGCACACACGTAGGACAGTGATCTCGTAAGCACAGCTTACCTTCAGAAAGTATGGTAGAAATCGCATAAGGAATAATTTAATCATTTTTAATCACTGAACATCGTATTTAACAGAATAATGTAAATTAGTGCGGTAATCATCGGTGATCTTACGTATACGATAAGTTAGGCTAAAGTATAAACACTCTTATCAGAAGATTCCGGACCCTAAAGCGAAACTGTCCTATAAATTTCCCTCAGATATACTGTCTAGTACAGGGCATTAAAAGGGAGTGGGCCTTTATTACATCTCCAACCCTGCGAAGAGAATGTTAAACAGGTGTAGGAATGTCTCTGGGTGATCATTCTTCCTGAAGTGCCTTAGCAAGAGCAGTAAGTGATGTGTGTCGTTGGGGTCTGGCAAGCAGTCGCTGTTACATTTCATCTCTGAGGAATTCGAAGGGAGTGAGGTTGGTGATCTCGACTTTCCAACAGACTGTGCTTTGTGTGACGTAGCATTGTCATGTTGGAACATATTATTATCATTTCCGAACTAGTCCTCTACGGTGCAATACAAGAAGCTGCTGTAGACATACTTCTAGCCTTCCGCTTTTAACTTGCTCGATATTATGACAAGAGGATCAAGTCCCTTCTATGAAAACATACAAACACTCTCACCCCACCTTGCCGAATTCCACCTTGGGCACTATACAGGCCGGTATGTAGCATTCACCACACTCAAACCCTCCCATCGGTCTGCCATATGGTATAGTGAGATTTATCACTCCAAATAACGCGTCTCCGGTGGTTCACTTTCCAATTGCGGTGCTCTTTACAGGCAGGTGCCTGATCTTTGAACCGCATTCTACGTACCTACCGGTGCACACACATGGTGCGAGCTGCACAATCAGTGGCACTGAGGAATTCGCGGCTGGTGATACCATACTG